>CALNXK010000544.1:0-30000 GCA_942486035.1 Porites lobata | reverse complement strand
AGAACTATTTATAAAGTCTGTTTTTAATGTGTCGCTCATAGATTACGAAGACAAAACATTTTATTTACAGAAGTGCACAACTTTGTGATCGGGCCACATTTCTGGGTATTTCTTCTGAAACTGTACCACGATGCTGTGCTCTTGAGCTAGGACCCATTATAGAGTGTCTCTTTGAAGACCAACGTTTTTCCTCATTCCAAGGCAACGATCCTCTTCGTGCCTGCATTTTCGACTTGTTGCTTTTGTACAGCTCTCTCAATTCAGCTCGAAGTATTTCACCATTCACAGCTTTTGGAATGGTAGAGATAAAATCCACTCCACCTTGCAGCCTCTTGTGAGGTGCAACGTTTTCGTCCACATATTGCATTATTTCCATTTCAGTAAGTTCGTCCTCATTTTTGCTTACAACATATGCCATTGGTAGTTCTCCAATCTGGGGGTCTGAGACTCCAACAACCGCTGCATCTTCAATGGCCGGGTGGGCCCTGAGGAGAACCTCGAGTTCTGATGGGGAAACCTGGGTGAAATACAGGGAAAAAATATAATAAATATAATATTAATAAATAAATAATGTTATACCGTAATGATAATTCAGAAGTAGCAACCCTACTTACTAGTTCTTCGTACACCATATCTCTCTGATGGAGCCGGAATATGGACTGGTTCTTCTTTTACCACATTCTTAATCGAGTTGGAATGTGGAGTTGCTGATTTTGAAAGAGAAGGGAAACTAGCGCACCTATAGAAAAACCTTTTAGAGCAAAGACGAGAACCACTAACGAACTCAACCCACATATGACCACGCCTTCGGTATTTGAACCTTCGTCACATCGGCAGGCCGCGCGAGCTTTCTCACCACTGGGCAATGCACAGTTGCTCTCAAACTCGTCGCAAGATGACCCTTCGGAAAGCAGCACATTCTGTCCAATTCCCCTCTTCAGAAACTATAAGGAAAATGAGTACAAGCTTTCGGCGCAACCATTTCTGGGATTGTTTGGGTGGACAAGCAATAGTTAAGATTGGTTGATGGTACTCAAGGCAACCATTAACCAATCACAAGGACTGCTTGTCCAGCCAAATGATTCCAGAAATCGTTGCGCCGAAAGCTTGTAGCCATTTCCCTTATGGTTTCCGGAGTGGGGAATTGTGACGTTTTTTATACTATTTTTCATTAGTATACATATACTACTTAAAATTTATTCTACGACCCGCAGAGTGCAAGTTTTTAGATTTCTACCGCTGTAAACTAGTGAAAGCTTGCGCGTTCTATTTTCTTGTCGAGGGTCTGTGTAAGAAAGTTAAGACCCACCTGGTGCCCTCTGACTTTGATAAGATCTTTTATTTTGTCGACGATGAAAAAATGTTCGTCTCGGTCGTAGTATCCCAAATCACCCGTGTGAAGCCAGCCTTCTGTATCGATCATAAGATCAGTAGCCTCTTTGCTTTTCAAATAACCTGAAGGCAACCAAGAGATAAAGAAAAATGAAGAAAATAAGAAAACCCGGGCGCGTGAGAGGTACAGAATGAATTCTATATTGATAATATCTTAATTATTTTACAAGTCCGCAGAACACATGCGCCAGTAAATCTTAAAACATCAAAAAAACTAGGTTCCAAATAAATTGAAACCTTCAGTCTTAAATCCGCTATTCTGTATTAGATTATCTAAAAGAAATGATTAATTGGTTCAAATGATTGCTAGAAGATCCAGTTATATGCACAGCCGTGTTTTATTTATTCCCTGAACCATCCGGTTGTTGTCGTAAGAACTGTCCAGTCGCCTTGCATGGGAAAGGAGGCAAAATTGCTATTGGCTATATTTTGGAAGATGAGCTGGCGACTGGGTCCGTGTCGTATCGAATTGCACTATGGGACTGTTTGGGGGAAGGAATTTCGACCCAGTTTCCTGCGCAACCTCGTAACAGCCAATAAAAGAGGAGATGACGTCTCTAAAACGGTCCCATAGTGTAATTCGACACAACACCGACTCAGTCTCACGCTTGACCTTCAAAACGGCCAAAAAGGAGGGGCTAAAATTGAAACCTCGCCTGGGCGCTAGATGGAGGTCAACTCCTCGGTCTTTTTAAGAAGGTTAGCCCACAGCAAGTGAGTCGATTTGTTCCAAAGGTGGATAACGCTATTCACTGAGAAAATATCTATCCAGTGGAAAGCGTCATTGGTTTCTTTAATAGTCTGGATAGTTATTTATTCGGTGAATAATGCTATCCGCTTATAAACAACCGGGACCTGAACTTTGCTGGCGTGTTTTAAGAGAGTTATTGCGTTAGTGCCTGTAGGACAGTACAATAGAACTCACCTTTCATTACCGTCGGCCCTCTGACACAAATTTCACCGCATTGTCCGCGATCCAGTGTTTGACCTGTAGTTACATCACACACCTTAAATAGAAAATTATCCGGAAGAAAGATATCACAAACATCTGCGTTCCCTTTATGACAATTTGACCCGATTCAGACCCGATCAGTTTTCTATTTTTTTTTCTATTTATTCAAGGTTCCAAAGAGGTAGTAAAATTCAATGAGAATGAAGCCAAGGGTAAAGAAAACTGAATTCTTTTTAGCGGCGAGTCTGAGACTAAGTGGTTTTATTGCATGACAAATTAATTGCGAATAGCGCTGCGTACAGATGACGTCACAAAAACGTGAAACCAAGTGCAATACTTGAAATCGCTTGAGATTTCTACAGAAGCATTTTATGTTTTTAGAAGAATTCAATCGGAGAATTCGTGAAAATGGAATAAATTTAAGACTATCACGTATCTAACACTTTTAAAACATTTCCCGGCTGCCTGGTCACTGCCACAAAACACAGTGTACGTCGCTTCCCTTCCGGATTTCTCGCATTTATTTAGTGACTCAGACCACTTCTTCAGGGATCCTTGGGTCCCTCTCACATTCTTCCCAGCTGTAACACTTGTTGTTTACCTTATTTTGCCTCAACACTCAGTAAACGCGCATACAAAGCCTTTGAGTGAGAAGCAAAGTTTGTCTGAGTCTTGCTGGGGGTCTTATCAGACGTAGACTATTTTTAGAATCTGTGCACAGCGCTATTAATGGCGAATTTAAAACACGGTAATAAAGTCTTCACAATTCCAAATAGCCGCCACCTTCATCTCCCATCTATTTCTGTCATGTTACTTTATAAGCATATCATTTCTTTACCTTACACTCAAGGTTTGGAAGAAGAACCCCTACTGATCCGTCTTTTGCATCCATTGGCGAGGTCATGTGACTAATAGAAGTGCATTCTGTCATGCTGTAGCCTGCTGAACATAACGATCAGTTTCAGCGCTACATTCCTCTTCACTTCGTCGCTTGCACATGTGCATGAGTAGTATATAGTTTACGGAGATGAGCCTTGTTTTGAGTTTATTTATCTAAGTCGGATTAACAGAGAATAATGCGACAGAGAGGGATTCTTCGGGCGTTTGCGTTGGCCGGGATATCTGAATTTCACTAAAGTTATTTTTAGAGGTTGTAATTAAACTAATTTCGAGAACGTATCCAATTCAGATGCTCAACAAAGCAAAACGTATAATCATCAAACAGATTTTCAGGAACAAATCTGTTGGCAAACCGGACGACCTTTGCCCAGTGTGTTCTTAAATTATGAAAAAAAGGTAAAGGCTCACTCGAGCCAAAGGCCTACACGGCCGGAGCCTTTTTCCGGTTTCCGTAGCAGAAAGCAAGCCTAGGAGTATTGCTACTCCCCCCTGGACGGCATGCTAGCCCATCGCAGGGTTACCCCCAAGCCGTATGTCGCCGACATCCATTTATACACCTGGGTGAAGAGAGACAAAGTGGAGTAAACTTCCTTGTCTAAGGAAACAACGCGATGGGCGAGGCTTGAACCCCCGACCAGAGTTCGAGGTGTTGACTGCTCGGCCACACACGCCTCCACTGTTCTTAAATTATATTGAATTATATTGAGAGTAAAATGAACAAAAAAAAGACACGATGGAAAGACTGTCACTGGAAAAGGAGAGGAAGCGAAGCGAAGGAAGGCGAAGGAAATAGCAACAAGAAGTAAGGACAATAAAGGGACGACAGGGATAGTGATAATGTCATGTGTTCATACCAGTGGCGCATCCAGACCTCCAGATAAGGAGGAGGAGGGGGGCGGTCACAAAAAAAACTTTTTCGGCCCCTCGGGCCTCAGTTTGGTCTAAACACAAGGGGGGGCGGGCCTCCCGGGCCCCTCCCCTGTATCTGCCAGTGTATACAGGGTTCACTCACATTGACTGATTCTTTTCAATCGAGGTATACGTTTGATCACATTTCTTGACGTCTCCTTGCTTAACGAAGAAGAACTTGATATTATCTGGGTTAGTGAGGTCAAGTCGTGATTGTCGACCGTTGGATGTTTAGATATCGCATGCACTGTTGACGCCTCTGTTACAAGATGAGTCACCTGCAAACCAATGTAAGAAGCTTAAATCTTGGACGCTCGAACAGTCGCTACAGTTCAAACGAAGGAGAAATCTTGTTTTCTCAAAATTATGACTCACTAAGAGTTACAAGTCAAGTTGCGAACCAGATTAGAGGTCATGGTTAGGTTTTGGGTTTTCTTTAGAGGTAGGACTAGGGACTAGGTAACGGTTAAAGTAATGTGACTCAGTACTCATAAATGAATCCTTGACTTGTGTACACTTAATTTCGTCTCGTTTACCCTTAATTTCTTACAAAATTTAGAATTTCAAAGTTTGGAAAAGCCAGAATTTAAAATTTTGGCTTTTTCCAAACATTGAAATTCTAAATTTCGCCTTCATTCTAAATTTAGGCCTTTTCCAAACATTGAAATTCTACATTTCGCCTTTTTTCAAACATTCCAATTCTAAATTTCCCCTTTTTCCAAACATTGGAATTCTAAATTTTCTTTTTTCCAAACATTGGAATTCCAAATATTAACTTTTTCCAAACATTTGAATTGTAAATGTTAGCTTTTCTGAACATTGCCATTCTAAACTTAAGCTTTTCAACACATTGGAATTCTAAATTCTGGTTTTTTCCAAACAATGGAATTCTAAATTTTGTCTTTTCCAAACACTGGAATTCTAAACTTTGGCTTTTCCAAACACTCGAATCCTAAATTTTGGCTTTTTCCGAACATTCGAATCCTAAATGTCCACTTTTTCCAACCACTGGAATTCTAAATTTTGTTTTTTCCAAACATTAGAATTCTAAATTTTTGCTCTTTTCAATCATTGGAATTCTAAATTTTAGCTTTTCCAAACATTGGAATTTTAAATTTTGATCTTTTTCAAACATTAATTAAAAATTCTAAATTTTGCTATTTAAAAACATTGGAATTCTAAACTTTGGCTTTTCCAAACATTGGAATTCTAAACTTAGGCTATTCCAAACTTTGGAATTCTACATTTTTGCTTTGTCCAAACATTGGAATCCCAAATTTTGCCCTTTCCAAACATTAAAATTCTAAACTTTGGCTTTTCCAAACATAAGGAATTCTGAATTTTGGGTTTTTTCAACTATTGGAATCCCAAATTTTGACTTTTTCCAAACATTGGTATTCTAAATTTGGGCTTTTTCCAAAGGTTGGAATTTTAAATTTAGGCTTTTTCCAAAGATTGGAATTTTAAATTTGTCTTTTCCAAACGTCTGAATTCAAAATTTTGACTTTTCCAAACATTGCGAATCTAAATTTTTGCTTTTTCCAAACATAGGAATCCCAAATTTTGCCTTTTCCAAAATTTGCAATTTTGATTTTGGCGTTTTCCAAAGATTGGAATTCTAAATTTTGGCTTTTTCGAAACAGTGGAATTTTAAATTTCGACAGTTTCCAAACATCTGTATTCTACATTTTGGCAATTCCACACATTGGAATTCAAAATGTTTTCTTTTTCCAATTATTGCAATTCTAAATTTTCCCTTTTCCATACATTGGAATTCTAAATTTTTGGCTTTTTTAAACATTGGAATTCCAAATTTTGGCCATTTCGAAACATTGGAATTCTAAATTTTCGCTTATTCCAAACATTTAAATTCTAAATTTCTCCTTTTTCCAAACATTGGTATTCTAAATTTCGCATTTTTGTAAACACCGGAATTTTAAATTTGGCCTTTTTCGAAAGACTTGAATTCTAAATTTTTGATTTTTTCCAAAAGTTGAAATTTTAAATTTTGTCTTTATCCAAAGATTGGAATTCTAAATTTTGGCTTTTCCACACATTAGAATTCTAAATTTTGGCTTTTTCCAAACATTGGAATTCTAAATTTCGCCTTTTTGCAAACATTGGAATTATAAATTTTGGCTTTTCCAAACATTGGAATTTTAAATTTTGGTTTTTTCCCAACATTGGAATTCTAAATTTTGGCTTTTCCAAACATTGAAATTCTAACCTTTGGCTTTTTCCAAACGTTGGAATTTTAAATTTTGCCTTTTTCCAAAGATTGGGAGTCTAAATTTTGGCTTTTCCACACATTAGAATTCTAAATTTTGGCTTTTTCCAAACATTGGAATTCTAAATTTCGCCTTTTTCCAAACATTGGAATTCTAAATTTTGGCTTTTCCAAACATTTAAATTCTAACCTTTGGCTTTTTCCAAACATTGAAATTCTAAATTTTGGCTTTTTAAAAGGATTCCAATTCTAAGTTTTGTCTTTTCCAAATATTGGTATTCTAAATTTTGGCTTTTCCTAAACATTGGAATTCTAAATGTTAAATTTTCCAAATATTGGAATTCTAAAATCTGGCTTTTCCAAACATTAGAATTCAAAAATTTAACTTTTCCAAACATTGGAATTCTAAATTTCGGCTTTTTCCAGTCATTGGAATTTTAAATTTTACCTTTTCCAAACATTGGAAATCTAAACTTTGGCTTTTCCAAACATTGAAATTCTAACTTTTGGCTTTTTCCAAACATTGAAATTCTAAATTTTGACTTTTTCTAAACACTGGAATTCTAAATTTGGCCTTTTTCCAAGCATTGGACTTTTAAATTTCAACTTTTCCAAACATTGGAATTCTAAAATTTTCCTTTTTCCAAACATTGGAATCCCAAATTTTGCCTTTTTTAAACTTTGCAATTTTACACTTTGGCGTTTTTCAAAGATTGGAATTCCACATTTTGGCTCTTTCCAAAGATCGGAATTCTAAATTTTGGCTTTTTCGAAACATTGGAATTGTAAATTTTAGTAATTTCCAAACATCTGTATTCTACATTTTAGTGTTTCCACACATTTGAATTCAAAATTTTGGCTTTTTCCAATTACTGGAATTCCAAAATTTGCCTTTTCCAAACATTGGAATTCTAAATTTTGGCTTTTTCCAAACATTGGAATTCTAAGTTTGGACTTTTTCCAAACATTGGACTTCTAAATTTCGCCTTTTTCCAAACATTAAAAATCTAAATTTGCTCTTTTTTCCAAACATTGGAATTCTAAATTTTGGCTTTTTCGAAACATTGGAATTGTAAATGTCGGCAATTCCCAAACATCTGTATTCTACATTTTGGTATTTCCACACATTCGAATTCAAAATTTTGGCTTTTTCCAATTATTGGAATTCCAAATTTTGCCTTTTCCAAACACTGGAATTATAAATTTCGCCTTTTTCGAACGATTCGAATGCTAAATTTTTGCTTTTCCCAAACATTGGAATTTCAAATTTCGCCTTTTTTCAAAGATTGAAATTCTAAATTTCCCCTTTCTTCAAACATTGGAATTCTGAAGTTTAGCTTTTCCAAACATTGGAATTCTAAATTTTAGCTTTTCCAAACATTGGAATTCTAAATTTTGGCTTTTTCCAAACATTGGAATTCTAAAAGTTAAGCTTTTTTAAACATTGGAATTCTAAATTTTAGCTTTTCCAAACATTGGAATTCTAAATTTTAGCTTTTTCAAACGTTTGAATTCTAAATTTTGGCTTTTTCCAAACATTGGAATTCTAAATTTCGCCTTTTTCCAAACATAGGAATTCTAAACTTGTGCAATTTTCAAAACATTGGAATTCTGGTCGCACCTTGAGCTTGTCGCTTAAGAGAGTGGTCGCAAGAACAGCTTATACTGTTTATTTTTTCAGATAACGATTGCTATCCTTTAGTGCAATAAGTGTGCGGTATAGTCGAAAGTCCATCTACCCATGTACGCATTCGATTTGCAATACTACTTCGCACCTTATGGTCTTGCAAGAGATGGAAAACTTTGCTGTATTCAAATCTTGGCACGGAGATTAGGGTGGCTCCACGGAACAGGCAAAGAGACAACACAGCTATTGAACCAAAGACTTGGTAGAAAGGTGCGGTTGTGAAGACCCTTGAATTTTCTCTAAAATCCATGAATTCTTCAGCGCTCACCAAGGAACCAAACGAGACTAAATTGTAATGAGTTATCATGACAGCCTTGGGTAGGCCACTGATACCAATGGAAAACGGAAGAATGGCTAAGTCTTCTCTCGGGTTGAAAGTCACAAGTGGCAAGTGAGAGTCATCTTCTTTGAGAAGGTTTGAGACCAACTCACATTCATCATCATCGCCGATAATAAACACGTGATCTATTTTCAGAACACGTGATGACTCCTTGGCTCGGTGTGCCAACTGGTGACTAGCAACAATGCACCTTGCATTGGACTCCTTAAGCTGATTGGTCAATTCTTGACACGTGAAATGTGGATTGACACCTGTCACAACTCCACCAATTTGAAGCACACCAAGGAATATAATGGCAAACTCGGGAACATTCGGAGCCAAGATCGCCACCACATCACCTTTGATTATCCCTCTATTGCTTAGAGCCGAACCAAACTTCCTACTTAGATCTCTTACTTGAGAAAAAGTGTAGGAGATTTTTGTGGATCCGCACACCTTTGAAGAACAAAAAATACAACCACATTATCATCAGCTAATAGATTTATAGACTACGATTACATTCGACCTTCTCTTACCGGACACCTCTACATAACTGACACTTCGGTAAAATAAACACCTAGACTTGGACCCTACCTTTCTGTACTCCATTTATCTGACCCTCTATAAGACGGACATTACTCTTAGACGGACGCCTTTGGCCGCTACCAAAGGTGTCCGTCTAAGAGAGAATTTACTGTATTTTCCAAACAAAGACATTTTAAAAGTGACAATCGAGAGACAAACGATAAACGAAACCCTTTATACACATTATCCACTATGAACAATACGACAAAGAACAAAGATATGAACATGAACATGACAAAGGCATTGAAGTGATTCTATGAAAAACATGAGTGGATCTGTCCTCTACAATTAAACAGTTTTCCCTTTTACTCATACAGTAAATTCCCTCTTGGAGGGACACCTTTGGGACCTGCCTCAAGTCTCTGTCTAAGAGTAATGTCCGTCATATAGAGGGTCAAATAAATGGAATACATGGTGTCAGTCACGTCTTAAAGGTGTCCGTTAAGAAAGAGTCGAATGTATTCAAAACTTTGGCAGACAAAATTCAATCCATACCTTTAATATAAGCCAGCATTATTTTTCACGAACAAATGGAGCGCTTACCATTTGTTAGCAAATTTCAGTAAAAAATTTCTGACAAATGGCACCGGATTTGAAAAAGTTTCCGAAAAGGGGAATGGGTTAGAATTGTATCATTTGCAAAACACCAGCTAACGAGTGGGCCTGGGTTAAAACAAATCACCCTCCGCCTCAAGAGGAAGCCTGGCACTGGTTAATCAAACAAAAGGTATAAAGAATTTCCATCCTCTCGGTAAAAACGGGAAAAAGGTAATACCTCAAAGGGTATTACTTTTTTGTGGAAAATGTCCACTGGGATGAACCGTTCCAATTGAATTATCCCCGCAATTAACGGGTTTTCCATACAAATGGAAAGCGTTACTGGTTTCTTAAGCGCCGACCTTATCCATTGATAATCAATTCTAACGAGAACTGTGCTAATTACAATATTGGCATCTCCGTTCCAGTTGCTTGAGCATGACAAAGGAAACACTGATTGCATGCAATCTTAGTTTGTTTCCTTAACCCGATCTGGCGGGGCTATTGTTCTTCAACTTATTACAATGCCCAGTTCGGTCTTCCAACTATGTGTTAGTAACCAAGATATAACGTATAAACTACAAAAACATGGCGAGATATATATAGGTAGTAGGTTACCCTGAACCAAATTGAAGTTCTGGAAGTTGCACGGGATACCAGTTTGATGTATCGGATTAGGCCTTATGTCTGCTATGTTCACTCATTCAACTTCCACAGCTCCAAACTCGAAAATACCACTTTAAATATCAAAGCTGACTAAAGATATATCGCACTTTGGCTCATTCGTGTGGTTTTAATGTAAAGCACAACGAACTTAGCAGCTTCCGTCAACTCATGAAGCGGAACTGTTGCAATATTTTCAGGTTTACAGTTTATGAATACATATTAAGCTTTACAAACTTACAATCGCTGTGGTGTTTCCATATTCCTCGACGTTTTTGAAAACAAACTCCGACCATGAAAGGTTTTCTTCAATAGATACATTCGCATATTTGCTCTTCATGGCCATTTAGTCCAACTGCAAACGGCTTTCATGGCATATAACGTAGCCTTGACCTTTCTAAGCAGATAACCACGAAGTTGTCAGATCATCCGACTGTTATGAATTGACGTGTCCATTATATCTATCTATTTTGCTAACAAATAATAATTGCCAGAGGCTTCTAAGCGTCGATGAACAATTAATTCATAATCTGAATTATCTTATCAAGATTTTGTGGCATGTTTACTTAGTTCTTTAATTAAAAGATAGTGATGGCGAAACGTTTTAGATTTGATAAATTCTAGCCGAAACCACTTCATAATAAACAAATCTTAGCCGTTTACGAAAAGTTTCCGCAAATTCGGGTTTAAAAGCCTTAAGATGGCACACGACTTTTCGGGTCGTTTCTGTAGAAAATTTCCGAAGGCAAAGGAAAGTCTAAAATGGTAGTACCGTGCGCTTTCTACTTACCAAGGAATGCCGGAAATTTCAGTAAGATGTAAATGGAACATACGTTTCTC
The DNA here is from genome assembly GCA_942486035.1 of Porites lobata. NCBI lineage: Eukaryota > Metazoa > Cnidaria > Anthozoa > Scleractinia > Poritidae > Porites > Porites lobata. The sequence goes on along the minus strand of CALNXK010000544.1, from coordinate 18,989 downwards.
TGGCGTTTCTTTGGAAAGTTGGTCCGAGTTAAAGTTTGTTTGAAAAGGTAGTCAGTTCTATTTTCTCGATGGCAATTTTCCGGAGAAATGCTTGTTCATTTTATAAATTTTGACATTGATTCAGCAGTACTAGTTCCAGTCTATTCACGGCACCATTGAAGTCGCCATCTTGAATCTTGGCGAAAGAGGGGAACAAACGAAACTTAAATCAAATGGAAGTAAAGTTTTCCTTGGACATAAGTTACTATTCCCTGGAAAGGTGTTGGAGGAGGGGTTAGAGGGAAAGGGGGCCGGGGTTAGGCTCTCACGAACAACACAGGTTTTCCTTCACGCTGCTGGCGCAGTTGCAGTTGTTAGTTGATAGTTGATACTCCGATGCGCATGCCCCAGTAGAATTCGAAGGATGTCGTGTTTCAAGTAATAATTTTATCCGCTGGCTTTTCTATGAACTAATTACGAATGAAGCAAAATGTGATTTAACCATGACCTTTCAATTTTAGTTTCTTTGAAATCGGAAGCGTAAGAAGTAGCAACTAAAATCGGAGAGGTTGGAATTTCTGACCTCCAAATAAAAATAGCTCGATTTTTTTAACCCACCACAGAACACAACAAGAAACTTTGTGACATGTTGAATTTTAACTAAACGAAGTTTCCCGTGCTCCCATTAAAAAAGATGACTTCCGCAATGCATGTGAGAAAAAGCGTTTGCTAAGTAAATTGAAGACACATACAGAGGTCGTTAATTTTATTTTGTGACCACTTCCACCTTTACATTAGCGATATGGAATTTTTTTACAATAATTTACGACGTGACACTTGAGAAAGGTTTCCAAATCATTTGCTTTGGCACTCATATGTACAATTGTTTTCCTTATAAAATATAAACACTCTATGGTAAACGTAATTATTACAAAGCGGATTTCTTTCGTTAAACTGGCGGATAAAAAATGATGTTACACAGCTACACAAGCTAAAAAAAAACATCTTTTTTATTGTGTCGAGACAAAGGTTGCCACGCATTTACTAGCAGTTAGGAATTGGACTTGAGTTAAGACAATTACCACTTACAAAGTAGCTCTTGTTCTTTCACAGTACGATAATAACTTTTATCTTCAAATTAGGTACTTGAGAATCTCAGTTGGATAAAGTTAGTAATGATCGAATTTCGAGGAATTTCAAGGCGGATGAGAGCCCTGACTTGCGCTGTTTGCATCTTTAAAATCTTCCGAGGCTTTGCTCGCACTATGTGTGTTAGCCCTTGCGCCGATACGAAAACAATACCGGAAAGGGCTTCTTTTCATAGATAAGAAAGGTGGTTTTGGCGCGATTTCTGTCACGGAGCGAAGCTGCACCGCGCCGCTAATGAACGTGGATGGTCATACATCGGATAGGTTTCTACCCGCTTCGTCGCAGTGTGAAAAGGTATAGGCCTTATTCAATGGCCGTTGCCGCTCATTGTTTTCAATTTCTCTTGGGGCGACGAAATTGAAAACAATGCCTTTGCAGAATTTTGGAGAAAAAGGCCTAATTGGACCGTATCGGAAGTAAATGAGTGGGAGTGAGGACTGGACCACACTGAGGCGGAAGTAAATATACACAAGTGAGGTTGGGATTTAGTGCATCATACCAAATCCTCTTGGCCAACCGCTCTGGTACAATATTTTAAGCGCCTCAACGATTTGTTCCAGTTCTGTGCCGTTGCCATTCATTCTGTACCAGATAGCTTTTGATGTCGGCGCGAAAAGCTATCCAGCATAGAATGGACATAGCCTGATACATGGAAACAGATAAACATACAAACTAGTAGACACAATAGATGTTAGTCTGTTTATAGAGGATTGTGAACAAGGTTAGGTTGACGCAGAGCAGAATGACCCACCACCTCGTTCCCAAGAAGAAACCGCTGACATCAGTACTTGGGCTCCTTATTTTTTAACACGTATTGACTACACAATATCTCGCTATTTGGCGTGAGCCAAAAGGGAAGAGTACTATATAATGCGTCTAGTACTGCATTGATAACAAAGATATGGATAATGTCCAAAGAAAGAAAAAATCAGGTTGTAAGAGATTTCTAAAAGCTCTGCAAGGGAAGAGCTTCGCAGTGACGGCAGCTACAGCAAGCTGCAAGATCGCCGCGCATTAAAACTACTTAAAAATTATTATCTTTAGTTAGTTCATTCACTTATTTCTTTTAATGTTGTCGTTCCTTTGACATAGCAAATACCTTTGTCTTCTTTCATGAATTATCAATTAATTAGGAAAATGCGGATTTTAATGAAAGCCGTTACGGTAGAAATGTTACTCCTTAGTACAATGAAGCAAAATTTTGTTTTACCTTTCTTTTTTAGTTTGAACACTCAAACAGTGATCAATCTTCGAAGAATGAATTATTAACTCAGAAATTATTAATAAAATACTCTTTTCCTATTAACTTTAGTCGCTGTCGGCACTAGGCGCGGCGTTTAGACTTGCCAGTTTGTTCCGCAAGCGAATGGAAAGTCTCTTTTTATCTGTACGAGGATTACTGCCATCCGTAACAGACTGCGCTCCCTCCGCTACATTGTCTAATCCATCCGGGAGTGAAGACGTTAACGCCATGTCTTCTTCTTTGAATGCTGGAGAGAAATGGAACTTTTGTCAAAATAGAATTACAGTCTCTTGCAAATACGGTAGAAGCCCGATGGCACAAACTGGCAAGGGAAACTAAAAATTCTTCCAGCAAGAGGGAGGTTTAAAGTGACGGGTTCTTCTTAGCAGGGTTCTTCTGAGAACGGCACACTTCGCTCCAAAATCAAAATCACACAAATTGCGCCCCAAAGTAATCAACCTCTCCCCTCCTCGCTTCCCTCTCCGTCATTACTAAGGGTCAAAATTCCCGGAGTAGCCGCTGGGATGGAAGCGAACTGAAAGCAGGATTTTGCTGCCGCGTGATGTAAGGTGATGTTAAACAGGACGGTTCGCAACCACGAACTTTTATCGCAACATGCCTTTGCAAAGTTGGAACTATGTTGCCACTATTCGAAACAATGTCGCTACGACGTTGTAAATCTCTGCTGCGCTAAAAATCGTCATTGCGAATCGTCCCGTGTAACATTACTTGTAGTGAGCAAGCAGCTGTCCTTCTCAAGTCTGGTATTACGCCGAAACATCTACAACCACACAAAGGAAGAGCCAGATGGCGTCAACAGTGCATGAATTTAGTACTCACCAAGTTTGCTACTCAATATCCTCGGAGAGGTCACCGAACTTTTTGATCGAAATCGAACGGACGATTTTTCGTTGTCAGAGAAACTGCTACTGGGTGCCGTCTGCGTGCGCAACATAGGATAGCGTTCAGCCGCTGACAACAGCGGAGTGGGAGGTTCACTTCCAGGGGACCTTGGCACAGGGCAAAACACGAGCGAGGAGTAGTCCTCGAATGTTGTGGGTTCCTTGTGGTTCTTGACGATACGTTCAATACATTTTTCGCGTTCTTCGTAGCTATTGGGTTAGTAAAGAGAAAACTTAAAACATTCAAAGTGACTAGATGACGAATAAGTCACCCTAGATAATATTTGATGCCAAAATGCAATTATATCAGCGATCAAAAAGGTCGTATGATAGCTGCGCTAGCTCCAATTATGGTTGTTTTATGCGACTAATACAATTACTTCAGTAGCTGAATGTTTTATCAGCGACCTTGATCCTTTTCTTACCACTCATAAGGAATTCAACGTTTGTCTCGGAGACGTTTTCGACGTTTGTCTCGGAGACGATTCTCAGACGTTCTATCAGTCTGATTTAGCATCAGGAAGGGAACGTCAGTTGACGACGGGAAAGCGCACGGAAAGGACTAAACACGACTTCCGGTGCCCAATTTGCCGCTCTGCCATTGGTCAAGCCAGTTGTTTAATTTGCGCGCGCCGTCGTCAACTGACGTTCCCGTTGTTACTAAATCACCCGAATCAGACGGACAGAAAGTGTTGGACGATCAAAACTCATTCAGACGAACTTAACTGAGCCAAACGTCGAACTTTTCATGAACGTAACTCACAAAGTTTGGTTCGTCTTATGAAAAGTTTAACGTTTGGCTTGAGCCTATCTTTCTTTTCTTTTGTCTGCGCATCAGCTCTCGCGTTTGGTTCCGGATTCATTTTGTCTTACTAACGCAAGATGTTACAACCCGGCGGTTCTCTGCACGCGTTCTTACCCGTTCGCCAGGCGCGTCGTTTCCCTTCCCGCCCCCTCCCCCCAACAAAAAAAGATAACCTGCAAGACGCCCACTCTCTCTGTTTACTTATAGAAAGGATACTATCGCTCATAGACCGGAAGAAGCTCCCGGCTTGCTTTGCTTGCATTGATGGCCGTAGCCCTGACGAGAGATGGTAAAACTTGTCTGTCCACTAAGGCGCCATCAAACAGGGGTCCGAATGTTGGGACCTAGGAAGAAGCGGGAAAAAAGAAAAAGTAATGCATCAATCGCAATTAACTGTAGATACGAATAATCGGGGACCAATGAGAAAGAATATTTGAAAGAATCTCGGAGCACAACGGTACAAACAGGCTAACTGCAGTGGAACCCCGTTAACATGGTCACCAAAGGATAAAAAAAATTTCGCCGTATTAACGGGGTGAAATTATAAGAGATTCTACTGTTTGGGATTTTAAAATGTGGCCGTGTTATTGGTAGTTGCTACCTAAAGTTTGAAACCCATCTAATTTTTAGCTACGTGCAAACGGACGCAACAATTTGCAACATTGTTGGGACAATGTTGAGCCCAAAAATGTTGGGAGCTTTTGCGTCCGTTTATACGTAGCTCAACGCTGTCGCACAAAAGTGAAATAAGAATTAATTAGCTATTATTTTGACATCAGTTAAGTTGAGAAAGAAGATAAATTTGCCACTGTTAAGATGTTTTCTGCTTAATTCGTCAGACTAGATCCCTTAATGTCGTACTAGCCTAACTTATTTCTATTTAGCTTTTTTCAATTCTCCTTTTCTCTTTTAAATTTTTCTACGAAGTTATCGCAACTCGCCACTTTAAAAACGAAGAAAACAGGACCAAGTCAGGAGCCGATGATGGGCTCCTGGCCAAGTGAAATTTCGCAAAGACTTCTGGGATTGTTACTAGACGCGCCCCCAGTAACGATCCCAGGAACAACTGCGGGCGTATTTCGGCTCCAGTTCTTTTCTCGTTTCGAAAGTGGCGAACCATTTATCGTGCATAGCTTTTCAACCTGGGGTTTCTTGATGATTTGAATTCTAAACAGGCGGTTCTCCAGTGGGTAAATCACAATCATCACATCCGCAAACTCAGTGTTTACGATGCCGTGCCTGTAATCTCTGTAATGCTCTGACCACACGATGTGAACTTCATCGTTGCCAAGGTGACGGACCTGACGAAACAACAATATCGTAAGCTCGATTGAGGCATATACTGATCAATTTCGACGCGCACAGCGACAGGAGCGGATAAACATGATATTGGTACAGGAAGTGTACGCTTGGTGTAGGGAATAGTGTAGGAGACATACGACCCGCAAGAAAGGGTTCAAGTGGTACAAGGAACGAGCAGAACTTAAGGAACGTGCGTTTGGTGCACGGAAACATGCAATAAACGGATAGAAAAACCGGACGCATGGGACGTGAAATGAGTGCCGCAAAGACGCAACTTATTACAGAAAACGTGCGATAACAGATAAGCGCTCTTCAGCGACAAAATGCTGTCAAAAAATGCAGCAGCAAAGAGAACTTTTTCTAAATAACGAACGACTTTCCGCAATGACTGAAAGTCCGCGCTTAATTTAACAGAAGGGAGGTACAATAATAAACCCCCCAAAGGGTTATTTTAATGAGTTCGAATGGGGTGCGGTCACATTAGTAAGGCAATATACTACTATAGTTTAAATGGACGGACGTTTCACCTTTTTGTTGAAGCCGGTGCTGTCGGTAGCTAACGGCATCCTAGTAGACGCGTGAAACATCACTTCAGTAGTTGAATTACAGTAATATGGGGCAGTGGTACCAGTCGAGAGATTTCTCTCCAATCCACCAAGAAATCCTGTGTGCGTGGAAAGATCCACCTGATAAAAAACACAGATTGTAAATAATTTTATTGAGAATGACCCAAAGAAAACTGCTGATAGAATAGGTAAAAGTGCTTAGCTTGTTTCTGAGGCAAAGCCTTTGCTTGGCGCGGGAAAACAGAAATGGAAGCTGAGCCGCGCGCGGAAGGGCGAAAGACGCGCGAGAGAAGGGAGTGGTGTCTTCACTTCAGAGACTCTTCTATTGTGCTTACGTTCTCTACGCGCTTCTCGCGAGTACAACTCTTCTTTTCCCTGCGCGTTTGAGCGCCTGCCACTAACGTTTCTTAAAAGTACACTCGAAAGTTATATTTATTTTTTGGCTTCTTAAAAGAAAGAAAATGATTTGCATTCAGAATCTCAGGACCACTGGACCACCGGACCACCGTGCTGTCCACTCCCCATGCGTGTTTTAACTTGAGGGTTTATCTACGTTACACTGTCAGTACCTCCCACGCTAGGCCTGCTACGAAGCGTTCATATTCTTCGCTACCGACAGAGTTGGACATAATAGAAGTTTTGTCTTCCTGACCCTGGGCCACGTAAAGTAGGGCTACTTTGTGCGTCTCACGACTGAAACAAATAACAATAAAAGCGTTACAAATAGCCAGCTGCAGGCTCCAAGATAGTAATTTGCAGAGATCGTGAGAAACTAATGCGAAAAACGCGGGAGGGGGGTTGGGGAGAGGTGTTGGTTTCTTCTTTCCCGCCACCGTCCTCTTCCCCACATCACGCGCGTCCTATTTTCGCTTAAAGTTTGTTTTCGCGACGTCCCAGCAATCTGAGAGGTTGGCACGAACAGGCTAACAAAAAAACCACCCCCAACTTCATCAAAAAACGACCACAACAACAACAAGATTTTATAAAACTCCAACAAGAGAGTATACTATCCAAGTGCATACCATTTGCCATAAGCTCTGATATGTTGAGCACACTTAAAGTAGCTCAATTAAATGCTCTCCGTTTACTTACATGCGTCGATTATCTAGGTTCTTTAACTCACGCAAAAAGCGGTCATTCCTTCTCAGAAGATCGATTTTTGCTCTGCAATTTAACACAAATGTGAAATGAAATTGTTACACTATCTTTCACTTCAAATCACTGCACCTCCTTAAGAACAAAGAAACGCAAAAGGTATTGTCATGTCTGTAATATTGACCCAGGCTCTTAATTTTCTCACCTTTTTTCTGAAGCTATCAAACCAGTCTGACTAACTACAAACCGGCACAACTGGAATGGTGACATAGGAACTTCATATGGGGGAGGAGAAGCTGCAAGCGACGATAAACTACAAAACAAACAGAAATTAAAATTATTCTCGCAAATTATAAATTGCTCTAATTAATCCGTAGCCTGCGAGCAAGCTCTCCATTTCGAAAGGCAAGCGAAGCGCGCTGCGAAAGTTCGCGCAAGCGAGCAGCAAAACCGCGAAGGGTGAGGGAATGGACAGCCCCCTTCTTTTTCTCACCCCTCCCTCGAGTCTCCTTTCGCGTGACGCCGCCCCCGCGTGACTTTTCACAATAACCCAAATGGAGAGCTTGTCTGCGGGCTAATTGTTCCCGGTTCAGCAGTCCTACAGTCTGTTACAAAGCCGTTCCTTGTCTCCTCACGGTGCGCTCCTTCTCACAGGAGGAAGAGGAGGGAGAGGAGCGTTGCGTGACGAAACAAAGAACGGCTGTGTAGCAGAGTAGCAGTCCTAAGATATCAACTAAATAACGACTAAGCTTTAGGTGAAAAGTACGAACCTCGGTTCATTAACATCGTTCTCCATACGTCTTTTTTCGCTGAAGTTTTGTTCTAGGACAGCGTCAATGACGTCAAATTCCATGTCTCCCAACACACCCTCGGGGTTGGGGCCGGGTTCATTTAGAGAGAGGTCTGGGTGCAATAGACACTCGTGGCTAGAGGATCCAATACTACACAGGAGCGGCAGGGCAGAAAAACCGCTGATTGGTTAAAAAAAATTCCACCGAGAGCATGCGCTTGCGCCTTCCGCTGACCACATGCAGATGCTGTTGGTTCAAAAGAATGAGCGATCCGAAGGAGCTACAATCGAGCGATCATGAATGTGAGACATTTGGCGGAAATTTGAAGAGCACTGTGTTGAAATACATCACTGAAAGGTCTTGTATATAATGGTATCATTTTGTTTTGCTTCGCCTTGGAGGTAATCTTTGTGATTGTATTACGTTAAACGGACGGAGTCGTGCCAAGCAAACCATGTGCTTTTTTCGATCAACTTTCTTCTACGCGATTGTTTGGTTTTCCTGCAACAAGTCTCGGTGATCCGATAGTTACACAACTGAGTTTAAAGGTAAGACATTTTTCGTCTTTGACATAGTGAACGTTTTCAGAGTTAATGAGTTAACCGAAATTTGCATTGAATGCTATTTATCCTCCACGAGATTGCGGCGGTGCAGCGTGCGCTGCGTGCAGGCGTATAATGCGGCACCTAACAGTTGGCGAAGCCATTGCTAAAAGTAACCAAACTTTCAAACAAAATAGCACTTCATAGCACCCTGAGTTACAAGTTTAATGGGCTTTTGATTCTAGGTTATATATATCCACACTGTTCAATGAATTCCTTGGTGTGAATTGTTTACATTGTTCCGCTAGAAGCGAAATTATTTTTTTGTACGCGTTGTCCAATTTGTAATTTCTTTAGATCAATTTATACCAACTGATTTATACAGTTAATAACTTTGTTTTTGGACTGATTTAGATTTGGAATGATTTTACTGTACAAAATTAGGTTGTTTTAAGAAAGGTGAAATTTTAAGGATGAATTTTTAAGCTTACATGTATCCAGAATTAGCAGAGTTATACACAATCCTTGCTCATATACAATGTGGTATTTTGAAGTGAAAATCTTATTATATTTACATGTTCAAAATAACATCGAATATTTTGAAGACACTATCTTACTCCTGTACATCACATTGTCCCTTATTAGTATTCTCGACAGGACTATCACTATATTTTTCTCACTGGCATAGTACTTGGGCTGAGTTAATCTTCTATAATGCAAAGATCTCATATAATATTGTATGGACCAAATTCCAAATGCAAGCACAAGCACAAGATCACTTATTTGTTATCTAGCTAGTTGCATTATTTTGAGATACCTATAGCAAGACAAAGGCAACAACAAAGGCATTGTTCAAGGTTTCTCTCCTGTGTTATCATGCCTATTCCTATTCAAGGTATTTTACATGAAACAAAGGGCTTGTATTATTTGTTTGGATTTGCTTCTAAAAAAGGAAATGATTATTGTTTTGTTATTCTCATTTCAGGGAAACACTTAACTATTTACCCCTTTGTGGGTGTTCTGATGCTGAGTCAAGCCCCCTTTGCTCTTACAGACCCTGCCACATGTGACACACACCATACTAGTATTAACAATTACTGCTTCTCCAGTAGAGTCGGTGGAGTTTACATTCTTGGAATTTTTGTTGCTGTACTTAAATAAAGCACTTTGTGGAAGATGCAAAAGGGATTGTTTTGCTTTAATGAGTATCTTATTTGCTAGTGTATCAGGTTTGCTATCATCATCATCACTGTCATCATCATCTGAGTTGCCACTTCCATCATCATCGTCGTCGTCATCATGATTATCATTGCTTCCGTCAGTTTCATCATTTCCTGCCAGTAAACCTTTGTTGAAACTGTCTGCAAGTTCTTGGATTCTTAAAGGAAGTTGCTCAGAGCAAATGGAGCACTTGACACCACACAGTATTGAGTAGTTATGATCGTTACAGTTTGAGTAACTACCAAGACAACTTTTGTGAAATGTGTGGCCACAGTTGAAGCGCTGAACTGCAAGTAGGAGATTGTCATCTGCTCTGCAATCTGCTGCATCACAAGCCAACAGTGGGTCTGGTTCTTGACCCTTCCAGGCATACCCTAAGGGGAAGCTTCTTTGGTCCACGGTTGCATCAAGAGAGGGTAGATAATAAGGCTACATTGGAAAAAGATAAAGGTTTGTTTCAGGTATATCTTGTATAGGAAATGCTTTGTTTTGTTATGGAATGGGTTGTTACAGCGATATTGGATTCTACCTGATATTTCCTTTGTCCTCTGGGTATTTTTGCAGAGTTTCCAAGGTTTTGCCTCACAGAGATGAACAAGTCAAGAAGAAACTCTGTTGGGGAGGAAATTTTTAACTGGATCAGTGTACATCTATGGACTGATAAATTAGAGTCATTTTACTTAAACCGTGAAACAGCTTTTTAGAATACTACGCACTATTATGTATTAATTCCATTGTCTTCTGTTGTTTACCTCTTGCTATTTTGCACTGTTTGTTACTATCTGTTTCACGGTTCAAATAAAATCACTCTATTTTTGTTGTTTTTGTCTCCTTGTCACAAGGTCCTTGTGCCTTCTATTTAGCCCCCCCTGCTTCTTCACATCCAGCCACCTCACCTTGTGTCAACTTATTGTTTTGGCCAGGGTGTTGTGCAGTGGCAGATGTTTAATAATGAATTGTTTCAGTATGTAAATACATGTACCTTTATGGCACTCTCAACGATGGCTTGTGTCTTGTGAATGCTTTTTCCAGACAATCCTTTTTTATGATTTAGCACACTTCTCGGGTGAGTGCTAAACCCCAGAAGTGAGCCAGCTGTCAAAGCGTCATCACTGGCACCATGAAAGGACAAGTGTAACCCACAGTCTTGTTGTAAGGGATTGTTTTTCTGTTGAAAACAAACAAGCAACACTTATGTCTATTACACACCATGGTGTTTAATTTAATTTAAGTGTCTTCCTAAAGTATGGTTCCTGCTATTATTATTATTATTATTATTATTATTATTACTATTATTATTATTATCATTATCATTACCATTATCATTATTAGTATTATTATATATTTTATTTTTTATTATTATTATACACACTTGGTTTCTAAAGTAAGACAGCTGATGAAGCAGTGCCACAACTCGCAGTCTCAGTATTTCATGTCTTTTCTTAGAAAGCTGTTGTTTTTCATCATTCTTGACTAGACACAAGGCACGGTCGAACAATCCAGGGGTGCACTTGTTGGCAAATTTTTCCATGTCTGCAGGGTCGTATAGCCGCTGCCCTCCATCCTTGTAATGTTTAGTGAGACACTTGTGGAACGTTTTGAACTGCTCATCAAATGTTGGCTCTGAAAATTAATAAAAAAATATTTCTATTAAAGGTTGAAACTAGTCATCTTTGTTTTGAATGTGTGGAAATTAAGAGTACGTCAATACAATACCTTCTAGCTTGTTGCATCTTTCTTTTACTGCTGCCTTTTCGCGCTGTAATTTGGTGATTAATTGTTTTGCCTCTGCTAGCTCATTAACACTCTGCAAAGGGGCGGTCTGAGAGGTTCCATCCCTCCAAGTTGTTTTCTTTTCTGGGGTAGTACATAGGACTGAAGTAGTACATTTTGTCTACAAATGTATAGGGCAAAATTTAATGCAAAATATGAATATTTTCTAAAACAAAACTAAGAATGTATGATCTGTTTCAGTACATTTTGACTGTTGTTTGAGTGTAAAAGAAACATACCTTTCTCGTAGTAGGGGGTTTGTAGAGGGCGTGGTTGGTAAATATGGGAGCTTCGTCCACGAGATTTAGGTGGCCTGGGCAAAGAAATGCGCCTCCTTGGTAGTTTTCAAGGTTTGTTGCCACGGTGAGAATCCTCTGCGGACATGGCAGTAAATTGTTCCTTTGCGTGCAGGCATTTTCACTCGGAAAACAGCACCTCCTTTGACTTTCCACTTGCAATTTTTTTGCATGACCAAAACATAGCCAAACCGGCCTAGAGTAGCCACGTAAAACAGCCTCTTTTCCCGAATAGTAATTAGTGGCACCCCAACACTTTTCTGACACGCTTCTTAATCTGGAGCCACGTTCACAAACATTTTCCATTATTTAATCAACTTTGGACGTTCTTTCCGCCGGAAACGCACGCAAAAAGACCGGAACTTGACAGTGAAGCGGTCGGTAACTATTTTTGGACATTTTTGAAGCTTGTTTCATTCATAATTTCCCGCGCAAAGCATGAGGCCGGGAAGCTGGCGCCTACCAGTCAGTAAGTGGACACAAGCCGTTGGCGAAGAGTTTGATGTTTACAAATCTTTTCCTTTTTTTACTTGTCCAAGGAAATATATTTTTGCGCTGCTATCTACCTTCTAAGTGCAAGAGGATCGATCCTTTTAGAGGTAAGATTGGCTGTACATTTGTCGAAGCTTCTCACCGGCGATTACGTTCGAGTGTTGTCACCGCGAGGGGGATGCAAAAACAAAAAACAGCAAGCCACAGAAAAACGTACTGTTCGATTTTTTTACGTATTTCTTATTTTGCTTCTTGGCTTTTAGCCTTTTGGTTGGTCGAATTGTGAACCTTAAATACTCCACCTGTTTCTTATTTTTGCAAATTGTTTAAGAGCTATTGGTCGTATAATGTCTCTATGAACTACACACTGTCCCGCGCATTTTCAGCAAGCACCCTAAAGTGTATTCCTAATCTGATTTCGCTACAACTCTTGACATCGCCTGTCAATGAGTTCTAGTTTGGGAATATCAGATCATAATCACCGAACTAGTCATGGTTAACTATGTATTTGGCTTCAAACTTTGCTCTTTTTTGTAGACTACTTGATTCGTTGTAAGATGGTCAGCGGAGAGCACAAACTGCCGCGAAAACGGCAACCAATCAGCGGTTTTTCTGCCCTGCCCACAGGAGCTTCAAATACAAAAGGAACAAATGGTGTGTTTTCTAATGTGACCCATATTTAAATTATTTCCAGCAAATGCTGTTTCTTATTTCTTACATTTCTCCAAGTTCACCATTGTTTCAAGGCGCTGTTTTACAATATTTCGTACGGTGAGATTCTCCTGGATTCTTAAGTAAACCCCTAGTATGACTATGGTTCAGTTTTAAATGATATTGAAGGTGGGCCTGGTCATTAGTCAACAATCCCCGGGAACGTTCGCCATTGAGGATCCTCAAAAAAGAGTGGTTTAAGTTTAAAACATAAAAAATAAGAAAAAGGAAAGACAAGGAAGATAAAGAGGAGGAGTGAGCAGGCAAGGAGATAAGGGAAAATAACTATTAAGGAAGCAGGGGACTAAGCGTAGCATTAAAGAAGGAAGAACGGAAGAAAAAGGAAAACGGTTAGCTTAGTCGTTTGATAGAGCGCTGTACCGCAGAACAGGAGGTGGCGGGCGCAATTCCCGGGGTCGCCAATACTCGGAGTCTAAAAACAACCGAGGAAGAAGGAGCTACCTTTGCCCAGAAAACAGCTTTACTTCTGCGTGGTTCGATTGACAACATACAAATGGTGGTTCCGTCTCCAGTAGGAGCCGCATGGAACGGTGCTAAATTAACACTTACTTACTCACAATAACACAGAAACAAAGACATGAAAGGCTCACCTCATCGAGTCTATCATCAGGAACAGGTGTTGAACATTTCCTGGCTTTTATGAGTGGATGATATTTACTACGGCTTGTATCTTCTTCATCGATCAATTCTTCAATTGAATGGTTATTTGTTGCTTCTTTTCGGGAAAAAGAGGGATGACAGATAAATCGACATAGACCACAAAATGCGGTTTATCAAATATCAGAAACTGAACATGAATAACACAAGGGTGGTAAAGAGCTAATGTGGCCTCCTTCAAGAAGCCAGTCGGCTCGTTGCATGCGTATGGCCTCGTTTCACCATCCTGACACCGACTGCTCGATAGATAGTTAACATTAATTCAGGACTACGCTAAATTTCAAACAAAATTGTCTTGTCTGTTGAGTCAGATGTTATGGTAACTTGAAATAAGAGTGTAAAAGAGTCTATACAAAAAGTGAGTTTATAAGTGAATTAGTGCAAATAATTCCTCAAGCAATTGGCCCTCTTCACCCACCCACTGCAAAAGAGCTTCGTCAAGAAAATAAGAAATGAGAGGACAGAGAGAAAGCCGACTTTACAGGTGACCTTTCCAAAAATGGCACATTGCTCCTGATTACGGAAACAAAGTCAGTAAGATTAACAAAGGAAGAAGGAAGACGTCTACACATGGACCGCTGTACAGTGGGCACAAAGTATTTAAGAACGGTTTATGGTGTCGGCCTAGCAGTCACAAGACTTTGACTGTTGTTTTCAGTGGTACAGCTAGCAATATAATTTCTTCACTTTCCTGATTTGATAACTACCAAGTTGAAGCTTAAAGAATATTAAGCATAGCCCTTACAACAAATAATGGCCAATTTTAGCTACAAAACAAGAACTTGAACAACCTATCACACATTATCTTACCAGTGTATTGGTACTGTCCATTATGCGTAGCAGAAGACCCGTGTAATAGCGTAAAGTCCCAAACATTTTTACCCGTCATGTCCCGAGTGATCATTCGAACTTGTGTAGCCGCTGTGCTTGCGGGGGCCTGGTACACGACAGAATCAGGTGTGTCCTGGATAAAGAGAAAGACCCTGCAATCAACCTTTAGTCATCTGTTGTCACTAAGATAGCCGGGCTCTCCGTAAGATTTCAAGTTGCCGGGTACAAGCAGTTAGTAGGTAGGGAATTGAACGGCTAGGAGGTTCTTTTGTTTTCATTTTCCCTTTGTTTATTATGAAAGCAGCTAGGGGTCATGCTCGTAGTAGCAGGGCGAAATCCTCAGCTCCGGGTCTTCAGTGACGGCCCTGGATTAGCCTCATTGTAAGACGTTCTTTCTCGTCACGAAGGAGTAACAACCGCTGGAACTTTGCGAAGGCGGCTAGAGATCGAGACGCCAACCCACCCATTGCACAGGGCTCAAAAACTGATTACACATCCCCTCTCTGCTACGCTCTGCTCCACCCTCCTCTCCCCTATACCTTTTTGCCAGTCGCTTGCTCTCGAAGAAGTCGAGAAGAGTTCAGGATTTCAATCCAAACGGCAATTTAAGCATCTCACCTCTAGTGTAAGTTCCACCAAAGATATCAATACCCTGTCATTGAGTGCAAAAAACTGAAAGGAACGAAACAAATCAAGTAAGAATACCTTGGAGTGAAGAAGAGGAAGAAAAATAAGAATTGTCAGCAGCAGATATGGAACCGACCTGCACATTAGGAGCAGACAAAATACTGGACAAGAGCTCATTTTCTTCCACGCTTGGATTATCTTCATGTTCGCTGATTAAACTGTCCATTCTCGACGGACCAGCGCCAAGGGGATAGTGACCAAGATGATTGACCAAGTGCGTTAATACCTGAAATTAATTGCAGTACAATTTAGTATTCGACAAGTGCCCATCACCCTACACAGCCCACCTCTCGCATAATGCCTCAGTCACAGCGTTTTAAAATTTTCAGGATACAGTCAACTCTCTCTTAACCCTTTAAAACCTAGGATCCAAATTTGCATTCTCATTTGTTGCCCCTATTCATTTCCTACGGAAGTAGTGGGGAGAAGTTGATAAAATATCAAGCAAATTCACCTCGTGTGATGAGTAAAAAGAATAGTGTCCTTATTTTTTGACACAAACATTTTTTTATCAAAAATTACCTAAACTGACCACAATCTTAATTACTGTCTCCTCTATCTCTTGTGTCCCATGTTCCCTGTGTCCCGAGTCCCCTGTGTCCTCTGTGTCCCCTGTGTCCCCTACATCCCCTTGTGTCCTGTGTTCCTTGTGTCCCGTGTCCCCTATGTCCTCTCTGTCCCTTGTGTCCCCTCATCTCCCCTGTCCCTTTTGTCCCCTTGCGTCCCCTGTGTCTCCTTGTGTCCCATGTGTCCCCTTGTCTCCCTTGTCTCCCCTCTGTTCCCTTGTGTCCTCTGTGTCCCCTGAGTCCCTTGTGTCCTCTGTCCTGTGTCCCTTATGTCCCCTTGTGTCCCCTTATGTCCCCTCTGTGTTCCTTTTGTCACCTGTGTCCCCTACATCCCCTTGTGTCCCCTGTGTCCCCTTGTGTCCTGTGTTCCTTGTGTCCCGTGTCCCCTGTGTCCTCTCTGTCCCTTGTGTCCCCTCATGTCCCCTGTGTCCCTTTTGTCCCCTTGTGTCCCCTGTGTCTCCTTGTGTTCCATGTGTCCCCTTGTCTCCCCTGTGGCCCTTGTCCCCTGTGTTCCCTTGTGTCCTCTGTGTCCCCTGAGTCCCTTGTGTCCTCTGTCCTGTGTCCCCTTATGTCCCCTGTGTCCTCTGTGTCCCTTTTGTCACCTGTGTCCCCTTGTGTTCCTTGTGTCTACTGTGTCCCTTGTGTTCTCTTGTGTTCCTTGTGTCCCCTTGTGTCCTCTGTGTCCCCTTTTGTCTCCTGTGTCCATTGTGCCCCCTGTGTCCCCTTGTGTCCCATGTCCCCTGTGTCCCTTGTGTCACACCTGTCCCCTATGTCCCCAGTGTTCCGTTGTGTTCCTTGTGTCCCCTGTGTCCCTTGTGTCTCCTGTGTCCCTTGTGTCCCCTGTGTCCCCTGTGTCCCCTTGTGTTCCTTGTGTCCCCTGTATCCCCTTTTTTCCGCTGTGTCCATTGTGTCCCCTGTGTCTCCTTGTGTCCCATGTCCCCTGTGTCCCTTGTGTCCTCTGTGTCCCTTGTTCCCCCTGTGTCTCCTTGTGTCCCCTGTGTTCCCTGCCCCTCTCGTGTCCCCTGTGTCTCATATGTTCCTTGCTTGACTTGTTTAGAAAATAATCAACTAACAACGCACTGATTTATTAACTTGGGCGACCAACCTGGAGGCCTGGGTACCCTAACTAAAATTTCATTTGGGCGACCATCTTTAGGCCTGGGCACCCCAGCTAAAATGCTTGAAAATTTTCCTTAGAGCACAGTCTTGCGCCCTGCAGCTTTTGGAAGTCTGATACATTACATGCTATCGCTGAATGTGGAAGTGTATTTATTGTGGATATTAGTAAAGCCGGGATGCAAATTTTAGCGGACTACCCCATACACTTAACATATATGGTGGTAATATTGATGGAAATTTTGTTTTGAGGAGCAAAGAAACCCTTGTGTGTAACTCAGCTATCTTCTAGTGTATTTAACAGAACATCTCCGTCTCTCCTGCACACATTTGTTGTTGATACACTGCTTAACTTTCCAATGCCATTCAACATTTTTCTTATTTACACCAACACATCCCGTCTTCTTGACTAATATTTGTTGTCCTTTTGGCGGGGTGGGGGGGAAGGGGGGTACATCAACTGTAGCGATATCATAAAAGACACAAGTTACGCACCGCTGTAGCTGTTAGCTCCACAGGATCCGACTTGGGTGGGAAGTCAAAAGTATCTTGTCCACCCATTTCTACAGAGCAGAATAAAACAACAGATGAGTGTTGCGAGTTAAATTAACTTTGATGTTTCAGCAAAAAAATATTGTAATATATAATAAGGACGAAGCGTCTCGCCAGTCAAAAGGAAATATGATGCTATGAAAATTTTAGAATTTAAAGCGAGTGCAGCTGTGTAACCCATAGCTCGAGAATTTTGCAGCCAATAAGGGACGCTGACGTCATTGTTTACATTTTGCTTCACCCGCATAAGGATTTCATAGAAAAGGCAAATGGTAAATAAAATTTGACTTCTACGACTGAAAGAGCCTGTTAATCTAAGTAGCCTTTATTCAGCTCTCTGCGTGTCGTAACTATAAGGAAATATTAGCGATCAGAAAATGGACAAGTACTAAAGAGCCCAAAAAATCTCTGTGAAATATCGAGTTTTCAAGATCAATGTCACGCGCAACCTCTCAGGTATGACGAAGGTTGCACCGATTGGCCATTGGTGCAACGCTCGTTTCAACAAAACCGTTGCGAGATATGTTCATTCTGAGGTGTCAAACTTGGCAATTGGCCATTTGGAGGTTTCGGGTGCGACTGGGTCGGTGTTGTACCAAATTGCACTATGGTACTATTTTGGGGACGTAGCTCTTCTTCAATTGGCTGTTAAAGGTTGCGTGGGAAACTGGACCAAATTTCGTCCCCTAAACAGTCCCATAGTGCAATTCGACACAACACCGACCCAGTTCCACGCAACCACAAAACGAATATCCGAGTAGGCATGTTACCTTCATCAGAGTCACTGTCAGAGTGCGGGTCAGTAACAGGGCTGGTGGGTAGGGCAGCTGAGCTTCGGCCTCCTTCCTGTACACGTCCTAATCTGATTGGTCGTCCATCACCGCTGATGATAGTGGATATGTTTAGCTGTTTGGTTCGTTTCTTGGGACCTTTATTAGCAGCAGCCATTTTCAAAACCTAGAGGTGAAATTTAATTGATATAAGTTATCGATGAAAGCCAACAGTGTTTCAGCCGCTCGTGTCTCATTTTCAAGTTTGAGTCCTCGTGGAAAATTAAAAATATGGAACGTGTGGCGAGTCATATTTACTTTAACCGCTAATGTTGTTTTGGGTTATGGTGCTGTCAAACCTCCCGTAATTGGAAACCCTTGGGAGCACAAAATGTATCTCCTAAAAAGAGGTATCCTCTTGAAGGAGGTTAAAAATACATTATTTTTATGTGCCTGAGACTACGATTAATGGACTTTAAACGCGTCAAAAGAGACGGAACTGGTCGGGAAGAAATAAGCAGCCGTTCAAGACGAAATCCGACTGTTTACACGTACAAGTCTGGTAATGCACCGAGTAAAAAAGGGACGGTACTTCAAAGTCCCTTGTATCCGAGCCGCTACATTATTTCCCTGGTATAAGTAGGCACTTATTCGCATTTATTCGATTTAAAGCCGCGGCGTTTATCAAATTTCAAGCGTTTCCTATGTAGCGTTTGTAGAAGGGCGGCGTTTATTTCAAAATCACATTTCTTTAATCACTGACAACAACTACGATAAATCATTAAACGATCTAGATTATCCTGACAATTACGATCCTCTCTCAGCTTAAAAAGCGAGACATTGGAACTTTAAACGTCTTTCAGTTTTACATAATATTAACAAATTTTGTACATATTATGTAAAACAGAAAGATGTTTAAAGA
>CALNXK010000543.1:95000-126975 GCA_942486035.1 Porites lobata | reverse complement strand
TTTTAATACTATAAAACAGTGAATTTGGAACATCTCCATCATACCAAGAGATACAATATTTGTAAGCTTGATCAGAGAAAAACGAATTAAGAAAAATGTCCCAGTGGGACTTAGCGTGGGTGAAATTGAAACCTTCGACTTGCATCTTAGGGGAGAAATGGCACGCGATATTTCTAAAAACGATCAGACCCATAGAAATCGCGAGGTCGTGAAAGAGGTCGGAGCGTGGAACCAGTATCGCTAACTTTGTCCGCCGATTTAAATAATTTATTAGGTAAAACCTTCTAGAATAAAAGATAGTTTCATAATTGAAAGTCGTTTCAAGTCATTCATTTGCGAGTCGTTTAACAGGTCGTAAACGAGCAATAATGCGAGACGACCGCGGAAACATTTCACATTATCAATCAGATACCACCAAAGATTAACAGGGCTCATTGAAATAATTGGATGAGCTGGGCTTGAAATTCAGGTCGTCTGCACCATCGAAACCCTCGTGAACGCCCACCGCGGAGACAGAAATTATGAAGCATCAGATACATGAAATTTCTGTTTGAGTGGAAGGGAAATCTTTTCATGCCAACAGTTATGTAAACATCCTGTATGTACAGTGTCGGGCATCATATTTCCGGAACCTTTATTTTACTCATTTTCGAATGGAATTTTGCTCTTCGAATTGAATATCCGACGCAGCCCACCCAAAAATTTTATTTGGAATTTTGTGGAAGATTGCATTGTTGACGATTGGCAGCTTTATTAGAAGTGGAGAAGGTGAATTGTGTTCAAATCATGTATTTTATGTCTTAGTTGAATGAGATTTGCCTTCAACATCCGGCATGTTGAGAGTTTTCTCCCTTTATAACACCGAGTTCAACTTGTTCAAAGTAATGTCAAGTTCGAATGATGCTATACTTTCGACCGGTGTCTTCATTGGTGATTTCAAATTCATAGCATGAGATTGACATGGATAGTCTACCTTGGAACTCAAACTGTGTATTTATTTTCAATTATTTTTTGTCGCAAACACGCCATATGAAAACCAGAATACACGTGTGTACATTATTAGCGGTACCGCACTTAGGAGCGACACGCGGGAGCTCCTCGCGCGCGAAGGCGCGCAGCGGAGCACCCGCGTGTGTAGCAGAAAAATGTGGTAAACTAGCCATCCAAGAAAATTTGGTAATCACGTGACCGTACACCGAGTTGAAAGGACCGTCCGTCCGCACCACACACAGGCATTACCAATGTAAAATAATCCCAATCAACAGGTATGGCAACCCAAATGCGAAGCTCATAAAGTTTTATTTAGTTAAAGTCAACAACAAAGTCGTGCCTTTTCATATGTTATTTTTATGTTTACATTAACGGGACAACAGAGAAAGAGAGCTAGAGTTAGAGTTATTGAAAGTAAGGCAGAATTTAGAAGAAAGCATGGAAATTCAAAGTAGAAAACAGAAACATGAAGACCAAGCAAGGTGAAATGAGCGGCAATGAAAATTAAAAGCGAACATGAACACAGAGACAAAATATTGGGTAAGCACATACGACAATTCATGAAAACAATGTGTAAATCAGGAAGTTTGACGTTTTAGCCTGTTTACATGTGGAGAGGTGGGGGAATCAGGTGGTGAGGGCAAACCGCCAGGGTGAGAAAATAACCCTTGGCGTAATCTTACAACCCCGCCTTCCCGGGGTGCACTTTCTCAAGATTATTGAATGGTCGCTAAGCACGTAAACAAGAAAATGCGGGCAAACATCACTCTGTTGCCTGTCCACAGTAATAGCCTTTCATTGTTAATCCTAATCAAAGACAATACCGCGAAAGTGAATTTTAAAAGGAATGAATGGGTCACGAACTGACCCCGGCCAGGCGGGTTACTATTTCGAAACGCGTTTTTATGACAATCAGACCCCGGGCTGAGAACCTGGTTAGTGACCGCCGGCCTCGGCGGGCCCCCCACCTGGGATCAACAGTGTCGAGAGATTATATGGGACAGGCATACTTCCCACCCAAGCGGGTTACCTCACCTACCTGGGGTCCCCCACCTCCATGTAAACAGGCCCTGTTGCACAGAAAATACAAAAGCAGCCAAATGTGCAAAAACAAAATGAACAAGGAAAGACAAAGGTGTTGCAAGAATTTTTTTTTTTCTGCCAATTAGGAATAAAAAGGCAGCTGCAAGTAATTTGGCTCGTTCATACTCAATTCATTAGCCTCTTATTCATTGTCGTCCGCGTTTAGCATTACACACTAATTTTTTTTGCTTTATCAAACTGAGCTCGCTTAGCCCCAAGCAATCTATATTAAAAATGCAAATGTTAACCAAGTTTTCTTTCGAGCAACAATGAAAAACACAAATTTAGGAGAGAACATTTGAAAATGCGATACTTACCTGGTGGAACCGAGCGTTAGTTTAAATGGCGGCCCAGGGGCAATAGAGGATTTGCTATACCACCGCGTTAATGAACGACCTGGAGCGGCATATGAGAAAACAGTCGAACTTCCACTAAAGGCCACCCTCCGCAACGTGCCACCTCTACAAAAGCTGCTTTTTGCGCACAGTCCATACATTCACCTGTCTCAATCACCTGGCACAACTGCTTCACAACGGCCACTTTTGCCGCCAAGTGTGCAGGCAGGTGGCAGGATACTGTCCTTTATTAACAGGACAGCATAACCAGCATTTTTCCCGGAAAATCTTGCCGCCACCCTTCAATAAACCAGCTGCTTTGAGATATAGGGCAGAACCAACGGATCGACAAGGTGTTGCTGGCAGCCTCGTTTACAGGGAAAAAGATCTTCAGTTGTGTAGAGCCATGCAGCCCAGCCGCCTTTGGCGGTATTCGAGCAGTGCGCAAAAATACATTGTATATCCGAAATGAATCCTTGACTAAACGAGAGAAATAGAAAGAAATGCGATAATACGCTGAAAGTTTCTCACAGACTGTTCACTGTCCCCTGCTTTTTTGTAAGATTGTACCGAGCACTTACCGGTATACAGGCGAAGAAACTGCAGTCAGCGTGTACAGAGGGGGCAGGCGTCGGTTTTAGCAGTTAGGGAGCAGGTTCGCCGAAAGATCTCCTTCATCATCATTTAAAGATAACCAATATCACTTTAGCTGGCGCGTCTGGCA
The DNA here is from genome assembly GCA_942486035.1 of Porites lobata. NCBI lineage: Eukaryota > Metazoa > Cnidaria > Anthozoa > Scleractinia > Poritidae > Porites > Porites lobata. The sequence continues at coordinate 123,843 of CALNXK010000543.1, read as the reverse complement.
GCGCCTTCCCGCAGCAAATGCGGACTGACGTCACAGACGCACATAGACTGAGAGAGCAAAAGCGAATTCTGCGTTGACAACTGGTTTAGCCGACACCGACAAGTCGTCGTTTTATAAACGCGTTTTCGCACAGGTGAAACTGCTTCCAAGCGGATATAACGAGACAGTTTGTCATCACCGAAAAACCTAAGGTATTTTCTGTTAAATACGTCAATGGACACCGGTTAACCGATCGCAACGGACACTTTCAAAGTCTGGAGTTAAGCAAACTCCGTACGGTTCTGCCAACCCCGGCTTCAATACGGACAGTTCTTTTCTGGCGCCTCTGTCTATAACTGGAATATCTTCAACAAGTTAAGAAACGGTAAGTGACCCTTTAAAAAGTTCTAATATGAAAACTTCTGTAGCCTGCCACAGGCCCAAGAAACAAGAGGGTACAAAGCGCGCCGTGCATCATGTTCGTATTCGACTTCAAATGGATTTCTACCAAAAATGATAACCAACTAAAGATTAATTCGTCTTTAGCTGGAAGAAGCTTAAACGGCTTTCGCTGCCAAGGCAATAGGCCACTGATATGGCTGTACTTAGCATATGATAGCGAGTCTAAGAGGGCACAAACCAGGGTGGACTCTAGGACAACTAGGGAGAGAGGGCCGGTCGGAAAACTTGGTTTTCTGTAAATTAGAATCGCTGGCCTGATACGGCATCGCCCGATTTCATTGAGCCTGCCCGCAGTCTGCGAATGGTTCTCACCGAGGCCCCACGGGCCGCCGCCAGCACAGAACCGGAAGGACGTTACGATAATTAATTTGAAGCCAGAATAGTTAAAACGTAATCGTGACTTATGTTGGGTTGCAAAATTATCCTTCCCTGTTTGTTACGGCGTATCTTTTTATCCGAAATGTTCAGCCTCATGAGCTACGAACGAGGTAAACTTCTCACAGCATTTCTTTGTAATAACATTCTAAAGTGTCATCAAATTGTAGAAATTGAAGGCCAATATCACCTTGCCATACTTGAATACACCAAACAGTGCCTAATAAGATATAGATTAGATTGTTAATAAAAATAATTGGCAAATGTAATTATGGAAATTAAGAATTGAAGACTGTAACAGATGCAAAGATGTCCGCCATATTGACACCAATCTTTTCGGCGTCAAAATGCAGTTACAGTGCTATCTTTGTATGTTCAGTGTAGCGAAACTCTTACCATTTCAATTTATATTTTTACTTCCGCTTCCTTTCGAATTGAAATTTCGAATATGTGACGTGACTTTAAGTTCAAATTAAAGGTTTCATTTGAATTTGTGGAAGATGGGATTGCATTGTTGACGATTATAGTTTATTAGAGCGGAGAAGGTGAATTGAACCAACCATGTAATTTTACTTTAGTTGAGATTTGAACTTCAACATCCGCGATGTCGAGCTTTCCTTTACGATTGATAACTGAATTTTCGAAATTTATCAAAGGTTCGAGTTATCGGAGTTCGAGTTATCGGGAGTTTGAAGAAATAGCTGAGAGGGTAAAGAAAAACAGGTTTTACTGCACAGTGAACATTTTAATCACATTTAATTGTAGAAAATGTCGTTAAAATAAAAGAGGCTCAGATTATAAATCAGGACGTAACGTAACAAACATAGCCCAAATAGAGCATGCTGTGTGTTCAACTGTTTTGAGAAGAAAAGCTGCTTCACGTTAGCTCACAGACAATCAACATCAGCCTCCTCTAGTAAACTATACGCCTACAACACGTCAAAACGAAATCCAAAATTCCCAAGTGTCGGAAGCCAGTAGACGGCTTTTTCCCGACTTTTTAAGGGCTCAAAACATGGTTCGAGTTATCCAGGGTAAAATTATATGAAATGACCTGAGGGGAAACGAAAATTGGTTCGAGTTAGTGCGAGGTTCGAGTTAGCGAGGGTTCGAGTTATCGGGAGTCGACTGTAGTTTCAACTTGTTCAAAGTAACTTCAAGTTCCAATGATGCTATTTCGACTGCGTTCATTATGATTTCAAATTCATATGACGAGATTTCGAAATGGATAGCTTTAATTTTGAACTTCAAATTGTATTTCATTTTCAATTATTTTTGTCCGCAAATGCTGTACGCCATAGTAATCATTCATTCTCGTTGTCAGTTTTGTTTGAGTCCGTCATTGTTCATAATGGTGCTGGTACCAGCCCAGCACCCTCCAAACAAACAATTTTTCTGTTCGTCAAAAAGACCGATCGCACCAATAACATGAGTCTTTATAGCTAATAACATCACGGTTTAACTGACAGACGACCAATGACATGGTATGACTTAATTGATCAGTCAGGTCAATAACCAGAGTTAAATATCATCAACTGACGATACTCATCCTGAAGATGAAGATATCGCACAGGTTGTCGAAACGTCAGCTGTCACTGCACAACAGTCCTTATTCAAAAGTATGTTAACCCGGACGATCGGACATACTCAACCTACTTGAGCACAACACCAGAGGGAGATTAACAGATTATTGCTAGATTTCGAGAAAATTCCCACTGATTTATAAATTTCATTTCATCGTTCCTGTTGTTATGAGCGGCGATGTCCACAGAACATGGTTTCAAAATTAAGTTCGTGTTAGATAATACAGCTTCATGCAATTACACCAAAGTTAGAAGCATCAAACGCGAAGAGGTAAGAGACCTTGAAAATAGGCACCCAGGTTCTAAATGAATGGATGACAATATCAATATTTTATTGTTTTAGGTAAGTGACGTACGTTAAAAGCGGCACATGTTCAAGTCTCAAAGAGCATACAAGAGACAGTCCAACAGAAGTTTGTTAAAGCTTTCAGAGGATGGCCCCTACCCTCGCATAATTTGAGGAAGAACAAACCAGATGCAAACTAATCGTCAATAATCCTGACGGTTTTTTCTCTCTCAGATGCTGGAAGGAACACGCCCGTTCTTTTCTTCGCAAGTAAATCTAAAGAAAAACATGAACGGACATGAGCACAGAAAATAGTATACCTGGCTGGCCAAGTCCTGAACCTGTAAATACCTGAAACTGAGTTCAATGTGAGTGGGGGACCTCTGGGGCTGCGTATTCCCTTTATGATGGCTATGGGTGTTTCCATCTGATATGGGTACCTTTTTCAGACTGAAGGCATTTCAACGGCATGTTGAGCTGAAGTATATCAAAGGGTTTACAGAAAATCTACCATTCAAGTATTTTTCCAAAGATCCTTTAATAAATGAAAATTTTCAAAAATGTGCATCTTATGGCTATGCTATCTTGTATGATTAAAAATGCTGAATGAAATGATAAAGAGGACTTGATGTTTTGGCAATTTATTCTTATTAGCAGGTAGTTTTAAATAGTGCACACGTTTTCAATGGCAGAACTAAAGGGGCACCTTTTCTGTCAGAGGTGGAAATAAATAGTTATGGGTATGACCTCAAACCCCTTTGTAAACCTTGATAAGTAGCCCTCCCCTGGATTGACCCAATAACTGAAAAATTCAATTTAAATCTGCATTATCTAGATTAGAGCAGGTGGACCCTAGTGGATCATATAAAGCAAAATTTCAGATTTCCCTTTTTTATAAGTAGTGGAGATGCAAATCTCCCTGTCGAATGATTTTGATTCTTAGAATTGAGAAAACAGCCGCCATTTTTGAGACGCCACCAACTGAATGACTTTTAGGGACAAGGGAAGAAATTTCAACACTATGAAAGGGCACTACCCAGATCTGGGTATGGCCTTTGATTGGTGGAAGTAAAGTTTTTAACCAATGGGCGTCCCGAAATGTAGCCTTTTAAATGCTATTCTTATTCTGTGGCAGAGGTCACGGCCTCATGTGTGGGTAAAAGGAGAAAACGTTGTATTTGTTAAAAATTATTTGAATACATTTAATGCTTAGTTACAAGGATCGTTCATTTTACTAGCTATTCATCGGTTTGTATTTTGGTCTTCCTCCGCCATATTTTTCTAGTTTAAGCTTGTGTTTGCTGCCCTTTGACTCTGATGAGTACTACAGTGTAACTAATAGGGTAACCTAAAAGAGGAATATTTTACTATTACAATTTTTCACTTTAACAACGACACGACGCCAAAGAAGCGAGGGTGGGGCGGGGGAGTACCTCTACAATGGCTCATATACGAGGAGGCTCCCCTGAAGGGTAGGAAAATCTTTTCTCGGTAGTGGCGGATCCAGTTTCAAATTGGCCCTTATTACACCAAATTGAGGCCTTTTAGGTGAAAATTTTTGAGACCCTCCCAGTCCCCTCTTATCAAGGGCTGATGACCGTCCCCTTGCGGAAGCTCTGGATCCGCCACCGTTCGGGCAATATGAAAGGGAAGCGATTTCACCGCTGAAACGAGGTAAGTGTGGGAAACCACCGTTTCCATCTGTAAAAAATTAACGTTTCGCTGACGATTTCAAATTATTTGCCGCCCTAAAAACCTGGCAATTCGCAGACGTCTTCCAACGCCAGTTTAATATGTGTGGTTGGGCCTGATCCGAAGGCATGCTCAGAATTGCAGTGGAGGTACAGAAGTTTGTCAGTTCAAAAGCAGGAAGCTAAAAGGCGATGGTAAGGGGAAATACAAGAAAAAGAAAACGGACACACCAAGTGCAAAATAGAGTTTATCTCAATATTAGCACCACGACGAGGCGAAGTACAGATGGAAGTCAGTTCAGAGCAGGTCGGATACGTAAGTCGGCTGCTCATTGAGAATAAAAGAGGTGAGGAAGAAGGTAATTTGTGTGTATCTCTGTAAACCAGTACCAGGCCCGGAACATCTCAAGACGCCCCGAACACCCCTGACAGGCTATACGGCTCGGAATACCCTACAAAATATACCAATTAAGACTTGATTGGATCCAATGTGGGACGAAGTGTTAACACGACTTGATGTCATGGCTTTACTGGAAAACAATCAACGTCTGATGTTCTTTTCTTTATGTCGGTGCCAGCAGAGGGGAGGAGGGGTACGGTCATGTGTGTAAATATGATCTGGAATTAACTTTTATTATAATATTACTGACATGTGCAGTACGTGGTACCATCGCCGGCGCACTGTTAATCTTCACAACCTTGTTTGAGACCTTAAATGCAACAGGCTGCTGGTCCAAATAAACAAAAGCCTGTTCATAACGTTTAATAGTGGTATTACCCTGTTTAAGACCGCTGATCCTGAAACCATGCCCCTGCTGGGCGGCAATATTCTTTAATGACAGATCCCGAGGGAATAGTTTTGTTTCCAGAGTCCGTCCCGATGTTTCCTGAGACGAAGTCGAGGGAATCCTCGAGGATCGAGGGAAAACAAAACTAACTTGGTTTCGAGGACGTGAGGTTTTGTTGTATTTCTAGACTTTCACTTCAACAGCGACAAAGAATAACGGGAGCGAACCAAACAGTCGACGCGGTACTTATAACAAACACAAAGCTAATTCTCAAAACCACTGAATGAGCATTTACAAAGTACTTTCCTCATATTATCTGCATCTTTTTCCTCCACTAGCTGTTTTTCTCTTCTGGGATAACTTTTTAAAAATCGCTGCTTTTTTAGTTTGAGGCTTCGTGATTGTAAGTTGTTCCAGGGTGTTTCAACACAAATTACAACGCCAGAATTAATGATGGAATGTCGTAAGGTTCGATCTGTTGTGTGTGTGATGTTACCGATTCAAGTGAAAAACCCTTCAGCAGTACTTTGGGATGTGTTTTAGACACAAAGTCAGACGTAAGTCAGTTCGTAGTTCACAACTTTTACCCGTCCCTTCTAACATTCTACATTAGTGCCCAGCAATACCAATGATGTACCATTTATTTAGTATGTGGCTCGCAACTTTTGAGTCTATGGATGAAAATGAAACCCTTCAGCAGAACTTTCACATGATACCATTTATTTAGTATGTAGTTCTAAACTTTCCGGTGGATGAAATCCTATGGTGTGACCACTCAAATGAAAACCTCTTCAGCTGAATTTTCACACGGTACTATTAATTTATTGTGTATGTGTGTTCTTACTTTGAGTCTGTGTAATCCCCATGACATGACCATTCAAATGAAAACCTCTTCAGCAGTATTTCACGCGGTAGTATTTATTTGCATGTGTATGTTTCTAACTTTGACCATTCAAATGAAACCCTCGAAGAATACAATGTAATTTCCCGTAGTCTTTCGATCACCAAGTAACAAGAAAATAAAAACTGTCGGTAAATGAATGACTGTTCTCCCTGCCTCCCTCTCCAAACTTTGGTTTGGGTGACAAAAAGGTTCTCAGACAAATGGGGAAGAGTGGAACTTTACAGAAGTTTTTGATGAAATGAACGATCTTCCGTCAACCAATGATTTGTCGAGGGTGGTACTTTGTTTCAGGTATTTTCTATAAAGAATTAAGGTATTAGTCCACTGAAATTAAATTTCCAGAATTGACCGCAACAGGTACTCCGTAACTGATCAAATAACATTTCATGATCTTCCGCAGGGTTTGTAGCCGCCAAAAATGCCACCCCTCCATCGCAGTAGGAGTTATCCTGTGCCCCATCATCATCATTATTTTATCAGCAATCGTCTTTTGTGTCGATTGCGATAGCTACGCACCCCTTTTTATAAACAAAACAGCACCTATTCACCCATCGAGCGGGTGACCTTGAAGAAGGAATCATGAAGACCAATAATCTTTTCATTAGTTACAGTTCAAAAGATGGTGCGTGGGTCAATGAAAATCTGATTCCCATTCTCGATAAACACTCAATATCCTACAGCATTCACACAAGAGATTTTGAGTTGGGAAAGCCTATTGTCCAAAAATATGGCAGACAGCGTCTAAAGCAGCCGCAAAAGTTCTGATTGTCTTGTTCGACAACTATTTCGCCAGCAACTTCGTCGAGAAGAGCTGCGCCAGGCTGTCCAGCGGGAGAAAAGACGCTGCAGACTCCTCACTGATTCTGATGGTGTTCAGTAAGTTAAAGATACAGAGGTTGCCAAGGGCGTTGGCTTGATTTTGAGAAGGATAAGCGACATTGGGAGAAGAAATTGTTGAGTGTTACACGAGATAAAAAAGCTCCTTAATTTGTATACCAAACTCAATTCTGTAGTCTTAATACTAGATCTCTGCAAGCGTAAGTGAGTGTCAGCAAGGCTCACAGCCAACCCGATATTATTATTCATTTCTTGTATGACTCTCTATTCTTCATGGATCAACACCTCATAAATTAAAAACAATTATGAATTAAGCCTCGTGAATAAAGCTCGGTATCTTATCATAATTAGTAACAACCAAAGATTAGTGGGTATGAGTATGATAACGACCGAAGGTCCGTGTTTGAAGTTGTTCCGCTGTGCTTTATGTACGTTGCTCTCATGTGAGGAACTTACATGAAACACCGTGAAAAATAATGTCTGTGATATGTACGATACTGATTATTAAATATCATATAAACCTTGGGAACGTGGAGGGCAGGAAACCAGATGAAAAGCAAGCAAAACCTTTAACATGTATTATTATTCATTCAAAATATTTCCTGATTCTGATTGACTAAAAGCACAAGTATAATTCACTATAACCAGTTACTGATGACCAACGAAGAATTTTGCGATTAATCAACTGATGAAGTCAAAAGTGCAGCTTCCTTGCCGGTTAATGCACTGCTAACCAGAACACCTGTGGACGAGGTTGAGTTGTTTTGAAGGTGAAGACAAAATGGTGACATTTCACTCGTTTTAAGAGTAAGAACTAGGGCGAAATAATAGAAGAAAAACATGGCAAAAACAAGAAGACAACTGAACAACTCGTATCTGCTACTTGGAGAATATTTATGAGCGGAACAATCCTAATGTGCACACATATTTAGATCATGATGTTTTTAAACAGGAATTATTTTGAATGAATTATAAAACATTTATTGAATTGGCTTATATCATATGAAGAACTAGTGGATCTCACGTAACACCCTCCTCGATTCCATAATTTTATAAGACACCAGCCTCATTCATTGATTGTTAATTACCCGGTTTCTCAGTCGTCCTAGCACGCCTAACTGTGGTACAGACACGATGCTTTGTCATGCAATCGTAACTTATACAACTAATCTATTTAATGCAGTGATTTAAGAGCTCAACTTAAAATTATTACAAAACTCGTGTGAATAAAAGTTTAACCTAAGCAAAAAACAATCGGCTGTGGGCGTTTTTCGTCTGGTCAATATGTGTATGTTCGTAAGACATTTAACTGTTTTGATATTACTCTAGTTACATAAAGCAGAAGGCGAAACGGCCGTAAAAAACGTCCGAAAAAAGTCACCATTCTGTAATTGGTGTCATTAGTCATATTGGAATATGTTAAGGACCCGTTTAGGTCGTATAAGTTGTGAAAAAAAAAGACCCTGGTCGCCATCTTAGAATGAAAGCGAGGCTTAGTACGCATGAATTGGGTCATGGCAAAATGGCTTCCATTTTTCAAAGTTGCATGCAAAGATTTCAGACGACAAGGTATGCATGATTTATTAAGCCGGTCCATGACACGGTATGTATGGATTCATTCCCCGGTCCATTTAGTGAATGATGGGTGGTTATAACTCAGAATTGGTGCCAATGTACAACAGTTTATTAAGGTATTTCATTCGTAAAAGCTGAAATTGAATGAAGTTGAAAAATCTGATGTAGCCATTCAGTAGGTATATTGTATTTATTGGTGAAATTTCCAAAGGTCAAATCTCAAAACCGTGCTGTAGTTCAGAGCGAAAACATCGCATCCACAGACATGGCATCATCTGCTCCCTTGACACAAATCACAGGGAAACGCAGTAAATTTCACTAGAAAGTACCAGTTAAACATTCAGTTAGTTTGGACATAGAGCTCCCTTTTAGTGAAGTTTGGCCCGAATACGGCACCGTCGCATAATCCCTCAACGTACACTGGTGCGTCTCCCCATTATGCGCCTGTAATAGGAATTTTCTGATGATACGCAGCTTTTATTTATCTTTTAAACCCGAAGGTAATGCAATGAGAAGGAGTTGGTATATTACATAAAGGCTGGGGCTTGATGAAACAGATAAGATAAAAACTGAACGATAGCAAGACAGAGTTCCTGATCATAGTAACTCGTTCAACAGCAGAAACAAAGTTTGCATTATTTTGACAAGTTATCTGTGGGGAGATTCGACTAAACCTTCCGCATGTTGGAAGTCAAAAGAGAGATAGTGTCGACACATCAGTTGAGGGATATACTGCTGTTGCGCTGATACTTTAATTCGCAGTGCAATGCAAGACGTTTTCCAAATTGCTGAAAAGGGAAGTGAAAAATATAATTCGTTATTTTCTTTTTTCCTTTGTAGACTAAAAAGCTTTGGTTGCGTATTTGGAAGAACTGACCAACTTGCTGACCGGAAGTAGACATCAATTTTTAGGGTCCAGTTTGAAGAAGGGCACGACATTGAGTTGTTTATCACACCTAGGCTCTTCCGGTCTGGCGGCATAATTGTTTAATATTTCTATCTTTACCTGCTCCCTTTTGTGTAACATGGGGGACTCCTAGCAAGTATCCTCAACGGTGTCTGTATGGTGCCTTGTATCGTTTTGTGATTTCTGTTGGCGTCAAAGTATTAGTAGTCTCCTACTCTTCCGTTCTTCGTGTCGACACGAAAATTTCCCTCAAGCTACGTTAAAACGAACAACATGTGTTGTAACACTGCCGCAAAACGAGCCGAATATCGATGTTGTACGTTTTACCACTCACGAGTCAGGTAGGGGGTGTTGCAAGTTGCGTGAATACTAAATTCTGATTAGATAAAATTACGCGGAAGTCACTCCATACACGGGGAGTTAGGTCACTTGCTGCAAAAATAAGTTTTGCCTTTGGTCGGTAAACGCGCAACATGTACAGCAAAGGCAGAACTCCTACTTTCTTCAACAGACTTTCGCAACCTGCAACAACCTGAACGTGGCTGTAGTATCATATTAGGCTGATTTAGCAACAGAACAGGGGACGTCAGTTGACGACGGCGCTCGCAAATCAAACAACTGGCTTTGACCAATGGCTGAGCGGGCAACTGAGCACCGGAAGTAGAGTTAGTCCTTTTTCGCGCGCTTTGCCGTCTTCAAATGACGTTCCTGTTCTGTCAGCCTAATGACACAGTACAGAGCATTTTCGCTCACGTGGTTTGGCAACTTTTTAAAGAAAAGAAATTTTACGTGAGAAGAAAAGAGTCCAATCCAAGTCCCAGAGGCTTTTTGGGTTCACCAACATGGCCGCTGTTTCATTCTTTTCAGTGGTAAATTAGTAGGGAGCTTAAGCAACGACGACAGCGACGGCAACGAGGACGGCAAAAAAGCGAGAGGGTTAGATTGGCAAAACAACAACTTTGTACGTGGATCACGCTGGTTTGTACATTTCTTTGCCGTCGTTGCACGACTACGACGTGAAACTGAGGACGTGAACACAAGACAACGACCCTCTTTTTCTCAGTGCTCGAACTTAACGGTCGTCCACTCGTCAAAAACAAGTAAAAAAATCTGACAACGAGTAGTTTTCTTTCCCACCAGTCCTCTGGACGAGAAAAGGTACCACTCTCTGAGAAATACATGAACTTTTTTTTGTATCATACCAAAAAGTGGTAAAAGCCTTGAAACAAACGAAGAATTGCCAAAGGCAAACGTTTCAATAACGAACAGGCAAAAAAGTGCTAGGCATTCTCTTGCTGAATAAAAATCTGGGTTCTACTTGAAACAAAATCCACTGTGGGATACAAGATGGCGGCTTTTGTAATTTCGTTTCGAAGGTCCGTATCTATTTTCCCTTGGTGAATGCAAACGTCAGTCAAAGTATGTGGAACTGAGTGGATGGGAACGAAAAAAAATTGAAAATGATAAAAGTGATCCGTAGTTACCTAATGGTCCTGTGGAAGACCAGACCCAAAAGTTATTTTCGAGCACTGTTTTGTTTTCGTGAACTCTAATACATTCCTTTAGAATTCAACTGCAGAAAAATTCGCCAACATTTGATGAATAAAGCGAGATGGAATAAGCGCGATAAAGTTTTAAAGCAGCACGAACACACTTTTTAACTGACGTTTTCTTGGCCGTCGCCGTCGTTGTTGCTTAAGCTCCCTAGTATGGCCGCCATGACGTCACGTGAAAACCACCTATTGTTTCAAACGACAAAATCCGTTTTGAAGACCCATGTGCAAGAGGCGGGTAAAAGACTGAAGAATGTTAGGACCAACCCAGAGGTTCCGTTAAGAGAGAGTTGACTACACCAGCAGTGCGTTGTGTTGAGAATAAGAATTCTTTTCCCGTTCAAGTTAAAGAACGGGAGTTTCGAAAGCTTTGTCCCCGAGTACGCACTTGTGTCAACGGAAAAACACTTTAGTATGAGGGCATCAATATTTTAGTCGTGTGTTAAAAGTTAATATTAGGTATTTTCGAAATACGAAGTTCATTGAAAACTTTATCTAACTGATCCCACAAATCATATAATATATAGAATATTTTTTAATTGCGTGAAACTATAAACCTCATGGCGTCAACCGTTTGATTACATCCCCGATATTGAATCAGCCGTGTGCGTGATTCAGCATTGTTAACACGATCTTCAAAATACCGGGTGAGACGACGCTATTGTCATAGTGTCACAGGTCCTAGCTTGTGTTCAGAGGTGCTGGCCAATTTTTTCACGGGAATCTCGTTATGTGAGCTTCCGCTCGTCGTTTTTTTTCCTTTTTCGGTTCGGGGGCAGGGTCTGGGTACACGTAGGCTATGTGTGACTAGTTGTTGTGCAGCAAGAAAGTCAACGGAGAGAGAACTGACTTGCGGCATTTTGCGTCCATCTGCAAAATTTAACTCCCGCAAGAAATTTAGTGTCTCATGTTCACAAGGGTTTGGTAGCAGTCATTTTTCGTGGTGATTGTCGCAAAACAAATTCCTCGCACGAGCAGAGACTTGATTTTGATTTCTTTTCTTTTCTTTTTTTAATCGCCTGCTTGTCACTGAAAGGAGACGTCTCTCTCATTTATTCACTAGGCATATAATTCATTGTAGCAGCGTTTCTTCATCGATGCAGTATGCCGATGTTTGTCGCGTGAACCAAGTTCTCCAACAATTCTCCATTAACTCAGTGGTGGAACATCTGACCAGAAGTTCGAAGGTCGATTAGCGCGCAAGCCTGGGCTAAATTTAACCTGGTGTTCATTTCTTTGTTCAAAAGCATTTTCTCGGATAATTTTCTCTGTTATTTGAAGAGCATCCAATCATCAACTTGTTGACAAAAAAGAATAAAACTGAAATTACTCATAAGCTTTCAATATCTGAATTCAAATTTCGCACTAACCTTGGGTTATCTTAACCCAGCTTTGAACGACTCGGCCCTGAAGGTCATATGCTTTCGATTCGTCTTTGTCACTCACATTTTGCGTCTTTCCTTTCAGCGTGACAATGGGACATGGAGGTCGGCCATGGGTGAGTGATTACAACCATGCTAACTACCAAGCAGCCAGGGGGGCACTCAAAACAGGTTCGTCTTACGCGCCGTTAATATGGAGAAACCTTGTTTTGGTAGAGGGGTCATTCACCTACCCGAGCTACCCTGGGCGAGTCAACTTGCAAAACTCGGCGAAGCGTTACATGAGACCGTTTACACGAGAAACAAAGAGATGGCTCGGCTAGGAGGGTGATCCGCCTATGAAAATACAGTAGCATGGAAGGAAGGAAGGAGTCATTGATGAGAGGACAACAGATGTGCCCTCTTTACAATATATCTTAACATGTGAGCAGTAAGCTTGGACGTCAGTATACAAAGGCGTTACTGCCAGCCGCCCTCAGTCCATTTATGAGCTTGCTGTACCCACCCGACCCATGATGTGAATGATGTGAATGATGTGATGTGTGAAGCTTGACCACACCTCCTGGTCTACGTCCCCTACTCTTTTGGAGCAGTGGTGTGGGTTCTTTTACGTCCCATAAGAACCAGATAAGTGTAAGTTCTGTGAGATGGGACCTACCTACTGTATTCTTCTCTTCTTTACTGCAGTATTTGGAACTGACCCCGACATGACCCGTGAAGGTGGAAGCATCCCCGTGACTTTAACTTTGCAGGAAGCCACTGAAAAGAATGTTGTACTTCTGCCTTTGGGTGCATGCGTTGATGGCGCGCACTCGCAGAACGAGAAGATGGATCGAAAGAACTACATAGAGGGAGTGAGTATCTTTGTGATATTCAATGACGACATGCTTTATATCCCTTAAAACCATTTCTAAGATATCTTTACATGCTAGTTTGTACAGTAAATGCTAACTCGGTTTAAAATCCAAGTGGTAGGTCGAAACCAGTTGGTGACCCCCTCCCCTTTTCCCTTATTCTTAAATAACAGATTGTTGCTAGCGAGCCTTATGCGAGACAGCACACTATCAAAGGCTCTGCAATAGTGGGAGAAAGCCAAAATTTGTCGGATGTAAGATCAGAAGCATGCGCAGTCGATTGGTTTTCTTATTATCTGGGGTATGCTCCTGTGCGATGATATCACGTAAAACGCACGTGGACGAGATCGCGGAGAGATTTCGAGTAAATTTTCAGCGAACAAGCAGATTATAAAGGAGTTGAGCGTTAAGTAATTGCTTTTTATTTTATTTTCTAGATATCTTAAAACCAAGGCCTCGTTTTTCGTGAAAAAATTCCAAGATAGCTCGAGGCAACAAGTTGCTCGATACAGTGGAACCTCGATATAACGAACCGCTCTCTATAACGAAGTCCTCGGTGTAACGAACGATTTTGTTTACCCCAATAATTGCTCACTTCGGAAAAGAGTGATAGCCTGGGACCCAACTAAGCGCGCACGCATTTATGGGACCTTTGGGGGGACAAGTCGAGCAAGCCACCTTGAATTATGACGAGACATGGAACTTGTTGTTTGGCTTTGTGTACAAATAACTTGAGACTCCCCCTGGTCTGGCATTTTATAGAATACCAAAGGCAAGACGTTTCCAAAGAGAATACTGTAAAATTCGAAAATAAGCCCCTCAGTGTATAAGCCCCTCCAACATAAGCCCCAAACACACGTAACGCAAAAAAACCGCCACCGTTAAATCGCCCCTCTCCATATATAAGCCCCGAAGTTCTGAGATTGCCCTCAAATACAAAAAAGTAAAACAAAGCAAAAACGGTAAAATTTCGCTTCCAAAAATTTTGAGACGCAAATTTCCTTCCGTAGATAAGCCCCGCCTAATATAAAAAAAATATTCCCCTCAAAAAGGGGCCTTTAAAATATAAGCCCCGTTATTTTTATGCAAACGCTCATTTAAAGCTGTTTCACTGTGCATTATTCTGTTGTTTCTCAAGGTAAAATTACCCCAGGAACATCATCTTCCTTCAGCTTTAGCTGTTTTAACCCTGCTAAAACATTCCACTTCGCTTTCCGCCATGTTTGTTTACATTCGCTTCCCCCCAAATAATCCCATAAATGCGCGCGTGCCTAGTTTCGGTTCCAAGCTATCACTCTTTCCCGAAGTGAGCTATAGTAAAGCATATGGAAAAGAACCTGGATATAACGAAACCTCGTTTTAGCGAACAAATTTTGCCAGTCCCTTGGCACTTGGTTATGTCGAGGCTCCACTGCAGAGGGTTGCCTATTAATACAGCCGTGACTGTACAACAAAATAATGGGTACTTCTAGATCATTTAATATTTAGACAAGAACTGCTGGTTTACAGAAGTAATGGTTGTAGACTGTTAAATTTTTATCCAGTTGATAACCATTTTACAAGTGATTGAAGCATGCTCTTTCACATCTTAGCACCACGTGATAGGATAGCTTTTCTGCTTTTTTCACGTGTGAAGCCGCTGTTTCGCATTATTTTCTGGTGACTAAAACTTCGCTGTTTCTCTTCTTTCTACCAACAGACTAAAGTTTTGGCCGCTTATATGGAAGAAGTGGCCAAGATCCAGTAGCAAAAATACTGTTGATGGACACGACCAAGAACACGCTCACGACAGAGCACCCGATGAATCCAATGTGCAATTTACACTGCTTCAAAACAATCAAACTCGTATTTATAGTCCTTATTTGTTGTCCACTGGCTGCACCAGCTTGAGTATTTAATTTAGATTTTAAATTAAAGGAAGGGAATGTGCTTTCGAAACAAACGTGTCAAACTTGGACGTCGGCGCAGGTCTTTTCTCCAACAAAATGTAGAATTTTCAATTTTATAAAACTCTAGTTCTAATTTTCATGCAAACAACAAATGAAAATCTTCTGCAAAGCCGTTGTGTATTTGATTATATAAGTTGATTGGTTACAGCCCTCCTATTTTTGGCGTGAAAATGTTGAGATCGAGTTCGATCGAATTCGAGTTCGGAGAGAGTTGAAATGTGCCCAAGACGATTTGCACTTCCCTCAGGCGACACGTTGTCCCTTTCGTAAACGGTCGCTTCCATTTTTACGACACTTAAAAAGTTTTGACCAGTTATTGAGAGTGTTTCTATGAAAAAAAGCAAAATGGCAACCCACAGTCAAACCAGGGCCCTGAACCAGGACCCTTCGTATCTTAATCTCTCCTTATCCACAACACTACCACATCGACCCGCCAAAATTTCCAGAATTTTTTAATTATTCGAGCCTGATTATTCCCTCGAGTCAAATGGGCTCTGAGGCCAAAGGCCAAATGGGCTATTGACCAAATGGGCTATTGACTCAAGAGGAATAATTGTTTTAGTAAAATCCAACTAGTTGGTAAAAAATATCGAGAATAAAAAAAATTTAGCTAGTTAAAGCTAGACTTCAATCCTTTTTTGCGGCCAAAAAGCCCGCGCTCTTCACCACTAGTGGGCTATAACATATAGCCTAGTAGTAGCTCAACCAATCAGAATGCAGCATTGATAATAGACCACTAGCTAGATTTTACTAAAAGTAAATACACTAACAAACTGTCCTTCTTAACTGTTACTTCAATAACAGGTGACCCTGGCCGTTTTCGTAAATTTTAACGAAAATTCAACTTGGACTCCAATGTCGTTCTTTCTAACACTTCAAACACGTATTTTTTGCCTTTTTGTAACTTAATCCAGGGAATTTATTACATCTATCATGACCGCCACTTTAGGGTTGGTTACTAATGGTGGCATCGACTATTAAAAATGGCAAAGACCGTTTACGAAAAGGAAATAGGCAGTGGCGACGCTCTCTCTCGATGATCATTCTCGACAATTACACGTAAAAATAAGGGACAGAGAACAGTCCGTCTTTCGGGTAAAACCAGATACGGTAGTGGTGAGATGGAGTTGTGGATAGAGTTGCACGCAAGAACTACGCAAGGGACACTGAAATTTAAAGCCATTTTGCCTAAGGAAGTTGTGCAGAACAACTTATTCACAATGCTTGCAGATACTCCTCTTAAAGCAGATAACATCCATTGAGCAATGTTTTGTGTATTAATTCATGCATTTCTTCCATTCAGTTTAAGTCAGAATTCCAGCGGGTATTTCGTCTTCTAATAGTCGTGAACGCCATTTTTTTTACTTTACTGTTGTCCAAGCAGCCTCGTTTCCAATCAAATGTACCAGAGAACAGAGAACAGTCTGCCTTTCAGGTAAAACCAAATACAGTAGGGGTGAGATGGAACATTGTGGGTAGAGTTGCACGCAGTAACAAAGCACGGGACGCTGAACTTTAAACTGAGCCATTTTGCTTAAGGAAGTTTGTACAGAACAACTTATTCACAATGCTTGCAGATACTCCTCTTAAAGTAGATAACATCCATTGACAGGAGCCCATGCCATTGAGCAATGTTTTGTGTATTCTTGCATTTCTTCCATTCAGTTTAAGTCAGAATTCCAGCGGGTATTTCGTCTTCTAATAGCCGTGAACGCCATTTTTTTTAGTTTACTGTTGCCCGAGCAGCCTCGTTTCCAATCAAATACACCATCGAATCGATGGTATATTGCTCGCATCTTTCAAATATGGTAAGTGCATGAAGTTGTCTGTTTCTTTCTTCATTTCACAGACTATTCAGTTACGTGACTACTGCGCGATATGTCAGCTTACAATCGACCTACTCATCGCTTGGAGTATCCGGTAGCTCACAGTGGTTAGAGTATCCGTCTAGTGTACGTAGGGTCGTGGCTTGTTTTAGACTGTCCTGATTGTAGTTGAGATTTTCATGCATTCACCGAATGACCTTGTGTCCTGGAATTTGCAATGACACAAAATGCCTAAAAAACATGTTGTTGCCATTGTAACGTCCGGACCTGATTGATTGTTCGAGTCGAGTAAAATCCCAATCGTCTTTAGGGGCTTTCCCCGGCTCATTAAAACCGGACTTCAGAATCTCTTTATTTCATTTTTATGGTATTCTATTTCATTGCTCGAAAATTCTGAGTTATAAAAAAGTCCAAAGGAAGTACATAGCTAAATATTATGTTTAGCAAACGTAGCCCCAGTAGCCCTAACAGAACAACGGAAAAACAAAAACAAACCAATTATTACACCCCCGGAGCCCTTCAGCTTTATACTCCAACGAAATAGAACGCCAACGTCGTCCACGTGCAACCAACGAAATAGGCATGATGTCTGCACACGCTTCAAGTATCTTTTAAAATAGATGACATGACAGTTAATAATGCTTTACACATATTAAACCCCCTTTCGCGTCAAATCCGGCTACAGAAAAAAAAGAGAAAGGTGCTTGTCTCAAAACGGTTTAATTCTTATCGACATTGTTCTCAAAACCTATACAGATCTCGAGGTTAGCCAGGTCAAAGTTACTAACTTTACAATGTAAAATAAACATGCCAACTTAGCACAATCTCAAGTTCATCTATAATTGAAAGGAAAACCAAAATAGGTAGAATTTCGCTTTACAACATTATACCTCTTGAAGTGTCGCAGTCATCGATATAACGTTACAACACAAAGTACACTAGTCTCTAGATTTTTCGAGTATCGAAATGTTAAAAGGCAGTTGTGATCTTTAATCAGGGAATATCAGGGACATCCAACGACGACTTTGTTCAGTGTTCTATTAGAGCCATTTTTAGGTTATCTATAGAGTCCCCTCTTTTCTGTCAGCCTAGGGCTTTCTTATTTTTAGTTTCATGCAAAAACTTCAATGTTATGTTAGGAAAACCCGGGGGGGGGGGGGAAGGAAAACTGAATTATAGGGTTTCATTGCAAATATTTGGGAGGGAAATTTGAATAAATTTGGGTAAATTTCCAGAAAATTGCTAAAAATTGATTAGGTGAATGCCTCACGATTTCGTGTTAAAGATATTTCGAGACACTGTAATTCTTTGCTTCTTCGAATAGATATTTTATACTCAAAACAGTCGTTGGATGCCTGTAAAATATGTTCCCTTCGTTTTTTTCATAGTATGTAAGTAAATAATAACTGAGTTTTCAGGAATAAAGGTGTTAGTGCTTGAGCTCAATTATATATTTTAGCTACCCGCCATTAGCTTATCTTTTCCGGTACATGCTGCAATTCTAGAGATCTTGAAGTACAGTTACAAGAGATGCTTGTTAAGCGCTTAGAGGGAAATATCCCGGGCTATTCATCACATTTGCTACATAGTAAGCAATGTGGAAAGAAGGAAGAACAAAACCAGTAGCTAAGAACAAATATGAAACCCGGAAAAGGCCTAGACATCTACCCGCCATTAGCTTATCTTTTCCGGTACATGCTGCAATTCTAGAGATCTTGAAGTACAGTTACAAGTGATGCTTGTTAAGCGCTTAGAGGGAAATATCCCGGGCTATTCATCACATTTGCTACATAGTAAGCAATGTTAACCCACCCTCTGTTCATTATAAATAGAAATAGTAATGAAAAGAGCATCAGGCGTGCATATTGATAATTCTTCACCCACTTGCCTTATCCGGGTAGTGCATTTCTATTGGTGGGGTGGAGAATTTTCGAGCCGCATGTTTTTTTTTTCGTTATCATTTCTTTTGCATGAATTAATTATTTTAGGCCAGTGCAGGAGTGATTGATTTTTTTAAGGCTACTTATGCGCATGATTTTTTTCATATGGGTTTTCTTACGAATATTTATTTTTTTGTATTTGATCCCGTCTTCTCATCTCTAATGGTCCGTCCCTTAGTGAGAGTGTGTTAAGCGTTACCAACTCATGGGATTCAAGAGCACGATTTTGAACCTATGCAGTTTTTCCCCATACTTGTCGTTAAAACTCATTACTTTTTATTTTCCTGTATTTCTTTATTATTTTACAGCAACGATTTAGAAAAGCCCACTTCCACTGGAATCCAGCTTTAACTCTTGACTCTAGGGCCGTGTTAACACTTACTTCTACTTACTGCCCCGCTGGAGGATTTAATTTGGTAAAAAGAGCCAATTGAGCGAGGAAATAGTTTTCCTTCGGAGCTCAGGAGAAAGGGCAAACAAAACACGTTCGCTAATTTTTTTTCCTTGTACATAACAACCGATACAAAGAAAGTACGATATAGGCAGCTCGCGTAGCTGGCGGTATTGTGTGTAGGTGCGCGATTAAAGTTTTGGCGGCGGAGCTGTGACCAAAAGGGAGTAGGGACGAGGCGTCTAGCGGTTTCTCACGCTCGTGGCGGCCCGTCGCCAACCACTCGACTAGCATAATACCGCCAGCTACGCAGGCTAGATAAGGAAAGACATTAACTGGGTTCATAATACAGAAGGGTTTACAAATGTAAGCAACTCTTGCAAATGGCAAAAAAAAATAACCAAGGGTGGTGACATATTGTGCCTTTCAGAGTGCTCAGAAGGAGGGAAAATCACAGCTACTTAACCCCCATACCTGGCTGTTCGTTCCTGTACTGAGTTTTTGTGACGCAGAACCCGAAGCAGTCAATATGCCAATAAAAGGGGATTTATACTGACGCATCGCTACCTATGCCAAAGTGGATGATCATTTTTTGTTTTTACATTTAAAAAGAAAAAAGGCGAGAAACTGAAATCAGTGCCAAGGAAAAAATTGCCTGGCTTCCGTGTGTAATGCAATCAGGCTTCTTTTTCATTAGCGTGCGGTCAGGAATACATTAACGCCAGTGACGTCTTTCAGGTTTTTTTACATGCTTTATCGCATGAATAAAAATGCGGTGGATTCTCATTAAGATAAGGTCTTGTGCTATTTTTTAAAAAGTGGTTTAACCGGGCTGACAGGTTTTTTGTTACCTTTCGAGTCGGTAATTGTCTTGGTTTTCGATTGGTTGATTAGAAAATACAGTCGAGCCTCGCCCAAATCGTGCATATAATGAGGGCGAAGGCAAATTAAGTCTTTTTTTCACTATTTTTTTTTCCTCCACCACATCGACTCCACATGGACCCCATCGACCCTACATCGACCCCACATCTACCTACATAGACCCCCACACTCTAAATTAAACTTCAACACAGTTTCTTGGATAGTAAAGCCATGTATAGAGTCTGAAAAATAGTTTGGGGAAAACCAGTCTTATGTAAAACCGCTGTAGGGCCTGGTTGCAGAAATCCTCCAATAAAGTGCTCTTTTATTTTTACGTAATGGGTAAACTAAACGATTGTTGCATAAAACACACTTAGTTATAGCACTTTCTCGTAAATTTCTATCCTACGTAAGTTACAGGCCCGGTAACTTAGAAACGTACGAAAGAGGTTCATTAGGGGAACACTTAATAAACTTGTTATTGTAATAGTTGTGATGGATATTCTTAAATACCTAACTCTGTTTTACAGTAAACTGTCGATAAGTATGAAAAAGACAATAGTTATGGAATACTATTAACCTTCTGTTACATGAATTGGAGAAAACGATGAAGAGCTTAAGCTTAGGCCACGAGAGAAAACCACACACTGTGAATACCACTAATGTACTGTGAACACCGGTAAATGAATCGAAACCAGCGTTTGAAAAAACATGCTGAACTTGTGAGAGATCGTCCTTTCTAATCTTTTGAAATTTTTGAAATCTATTGAAACTGATGACGTCTAAATCAGATAGCAATATAAAAAACGCTTGAATTTTACCTTAGAAAAGTCAGTGATGATGTTAGAAATCGCTAAAAATAAATATAGCAAAAAAATCTCCCAAATTGCCCCATAGAAAAAAATTTTCGTTACCACAATACAGATACGGGCCCAAAAGTGCGGTAAATTTACGGGCCGAGGAGGGTACGGCTTTTAAAAATTATTTTTGCGTTGAAGTCGGCTGAACGTTTTGCAAAACGCTCAGAAATGACGAAAACAAATCGGAAAGGCTTGCTGCTGATCTCAGCCTGATTTCTAAGCCCTCGGGAAGATCCCAACGTGACACCAATCGATTCAACAGCCTGCGAGCAGTTTCTATTTGGGCAAGCGACACACCGAGAACGCGTTCTCGCGAGACTCGCTTCACTCGCCCAAATAGGGCTTGCTCGCAGGCTACCGTTGTCGTTAATACGTTTGCAGTCCGTTTTAGACGGATCAGTCTGAAAGCTACAAACGAAAAACGCCCCAGATCGAAAAAAGGTCACGAGAGTATAAATTGTATAATCTTAAAGGTATAGGTGAGTCAAGGATAGCCTACGAGTGCAAAATTTTCTTCGCTGCAATACAGGGCAATAACATCCGGAACCGCGAGGACTTTTACCGTTTATGCTGTTTGTTACAACAGTGAGACTCAAATCCGCCACAAAGGCGCCTCTCAATTGCGGTCGGTTTTTACCATCGAAGGCTCCCCGAAGACGCCGCAATACAAGGTAAAGTCAAATGGTTTGCCCTCGCAAAAGAAAAAAAACATAAGTAAGTATAAAAATATATGCCTTGTCTTTATGGCCGGTAGCCGATCAACAAGTTTCAAACACTAAATGACCAGCAGTCCGATATTTTTTTAAAAATAACAATTCAAAGAATCCTAGCTGATCCAAATTGTATCATATCGATTAATAAAATTCAATCGATCCTTAAAATGCTATACAGATCTGAAGTTCAGCGCTTGATCCACGCTGGGTTCAGAAAACGAAACCGTGTTCTGTTACATTTAGTTTTTCACGAATGCCGACCAGAAACACTAATTATGACGTATGCAGTAATCCCTACCTCTCGTCTGCGGGAGGCTACTATGACCAGCAGTCCGATATCTTGACCAATTTGAATATTCAAAGAATCAGTAACTCTGGAATGTTTATGTGTATTCCTTTGGAAAATCGTCCAACCTAAGTCGTTTGGTACCTAAGATTTAATACAGGTATTCGAGAATCGAGAACTTGTTGTCTCCCTCAACTGTAAAGAGTCGGCGCAAAATTTTGGGCACGTCAAACAAGTCACACAACCAATGGTCACTAAAGTGTTACACCGGAAGTTGAAGAATATCATTCTCTACCTTTAATGAGGGCACCCAACGACGGTTTTCTGTAAAAATATCTGTTCGATCAGAAGCAGATATTGCCTAGAATTTTCTATAGCTTGAGGACGACTAAAAATTCTAAATCAACCTAATAAATTTACGATTTTCAAGTTTAATTTTCACATTTCACTGCCCAGGTTAGGCTACTTTTTCTTGCGAAAAAGAAACCCAAAATTTGGAGATCTGAAAATGTGATGGAGAGAGGAATCAGAATGATACTTGAAAGAAAAACAAGCTTGAAAAAGACAAAAGAGGTGCATACGCAAGCATGACCTGAACAGAAAAAAAAAATCTTTGAATTAAAAGATTTAACTATTTCAGAACAGGGGGCTTGAGGTCCCTCCCTTGTTAAAAGTTAAATAACTTCAAAACCGTTCAGTTATGACCTTCCAAATTTAGCGACTTTTCATGAAATTTAACTGGGGACATTTTAAAATGGTCGTGACGTCTACGTCAACAACTGAATTTTGACAACCATGTTTAATTTTTTTTCAATTGCATTTTTTCGGTTTTATTTCTATTTTACTTATTGAATTCTATATACACCAAATTTAGCATTATTATATCAAATTTATTATAACTGCTACTGTTTTCCAGGGTATTTGGTGACTAATTTGGGAAAAGTATGAATTAAATGACCCGCAAATGACAGTAAGTTCAATTTTCTTCCGAAGTTCATACCTTATAGTTTTTTGCTTCCTAAGCATCCTTTTCTACACAGATAAAAATTCCTTATCACGATTACCTCGATTTGTATGAGTTTTTAAGCAAAATAAAATACATTTATTAAATTAATTCAGAATTGCTAATCCAAAATAGCAGATGGGTCTAGTTCTTTCAATGACGTCATCGTGTCATCATCACTGCTATTATTAAATTTTAATATTGTGTCTAGTAGCCAACTCTTTGATTTTATCAGACACCTTACTATTGGCTACTTTGAAGGGAATTTGATTCTGTCAGTAAATTCAACAATATGGCGTGAATGACGTCAAATTATGTCATTGTGTTAATCAAGCTACGTTTAAATGTTGGAGATGATAAGTACATTATTTGTGTAATATTAGTGGGTATCATGAACGGTTTTGAATTTATAGAGGGTAGGGTCTGAAAAGGGTTAAAGAGGAACCTTTTGGGTTATTTATATAATCAACGTGTTTTGTGCTGGGGAATTTTTCAAAAATACCTCAAATCGATGAGCAGTGCACCTCTGCTTTGCGATAGATCATCCGCTACTGGTCAGCGGATGCTCCACTTTAATAGCTGTCAACCGACTTGGAAACGTCGGTTTTCACTTTAATAACAAGCAAGGCAGCGAGGCTGATACTGCGATCCTAAAACAAATTAGTTTTCAAGGCATCAACATGACACAAAAACTCAAGAACGAGGCATTCAGCTCCAAGACAGACTGCTCATTTGAACTCATCAGGTGCAGATGGCTGATAGAATTATATAAACTGACTCCAGAATCTCTGTTGAAGGCTATCCCAGCTTGGAAAAAACAAATGAACATTCCATATCACGTGTCTTCCACAATTCATCAACAGTGTCATGTTGATGTCTCGGAATAAATGACATGCCATAACATGAAGCAGTCAGTCTGTTTGTCTCACGGTCACGTTACAGCCAAAATTTCTTGGATGGATACACTATCAGATTTTCGTAATTGGCGTAGCCTACTTTTATACTTAATTGCGTTGCCACTGTATATTCCCAACAGTGCCAGAAGCATTTCTGTTGTATTCAAATCCAAAGATATCAGGAGAATCTCTTGACACCAATAATGATGCAGTGATTCCATTGGTTGGTGTCAAAGAGGTAAATGCTCTAGACTTCAATGTACAGGAGATGCAAATCTACTGGACAGATACATCCCTCAAGTCTATAAACAGAGCTTTTCTCAATGGAAGCCAAATTGAGCACTTGGTTGTTGTGGACTTGCCTCACCCTGATGGTTTGGCTGTGGACTGGATAGCCAAAAACCTGTACTGGACAGACTCTAAACACCAGAGAATAGAGGTGGCAAGACTTAATGGACAGCACAGGAAGATGTTGATTTGGAGGGACTTGTGGAAGCCGCGTGAACTTGCTGTCAATCCAGTATCGGGGTAGGCGTGCAAAGGACAAATAAAATTTCTCGATGAATCCTTTACGGAGTTTCTTGCTGAATTTTTTCAAGACACAAATTTGAAACCACACAGAGCGTAGATTTAAAGTTAAATTTCCCAGGCTGTTGTGATAATGAAGGTCAATTCTCAGTCTGCAAGTTTCATGCTTTGCTGACCTTGATGTTAACTTTCACCAAAAGAAACTAAGAGCCCAAGTTCAATTGAAAGTCGAGGGTGCATTGAAGAAGGCCCTACGCAACTACTGACTTCATGTCGCAGAAATTCTTCGCTTAATATTTACAAAAAATCATAAGTCTATTTGAATAAAGAATCTAGCATTTTATTCAGTGCCAGCCACCCTTTCAATTTATGATATGAAAATTGGTACGTTTTTAGCAATACTGAAAACATTCCAACGTTTTCTACTAGAGTATTTCTCAAATACCTGCTTTGTTTGTGTAATGGCAAATTTGGTTAAGGTCTTTCTTATTTGTACTACAGACATATGTACTGGGCAAATGGAGGAAGGGAGCCTACAATAGAAAGAGCTGACTTGGATGGCTCTAACAGACACACCGTGATTGCCAATGTAACACGTCCAACTGGTCTGACAATTGACTATTCATTGGGGCTCATTTTCTGGGTTGATATTGAGAACCAGGTTATTGAGTGTGCAAACGTAGATGGAACAAACCGTCGAGTAGTTGTGTCAGGTCTTCCCATGCCTTTTGCCTTAACACAGTACAAGGATTATATTTACTGGACTGACCATGCGCTTAACTCGATCTATCGTGCCAACAAGACAAATGGATTGGACCTGACAAAAATCAAATCCCACACTGATAGCATTACGGATATTCTAGTGTTTCACAGCAGTAGGCAAGAAGGTTTGTGTATAATCATTATTTTGATACTGTTATCCCTAGAAGGCCAAATATAATTGTACATTTATTTCCTGTGGTACTGTATTTGTAGGACAACCATGACCATTATTTTAATCTCATGTATGTATGTCGATAGCCTGAAAGGAACAAATGTATGTAGGTTTAAAGATCGGGTTTGAAGATTAATACATTTTCATGAAGGCAACTTAGATCAGCAAGGGTGGTCCTCAACCTACTCTAAACTAACAGTAATCACTGATTAATAAAGTGTATCAGATTCCAGATCATGCGTGATAATGCATGGTTTGGCAATTGGGAAAGTGTGTGATGGAAGTTGGAAGCAGCTCTGTATTGAAATGAATTTGCAACCTTAAATACAGATAGTAAACAGCATGTGTACTTAGATGCATTAAAAAAATGATGATACTTCAAAATTAAAAGACTACGGAGTATGCAGGATTGAAGTAATGGAATTTCCTCAAAAGCTCCTGTACTAGAACTGGATCTCAGTACTGCACTGTTACATGTAAATGGACAGAAATTTTATGATGTGTTCAAAGGAGAATCACGAAGATAATGCACGTTTAATTTTGTTTTAATTCAGGAATCATCATTTGTAAACTTTTTGCTATTTTCTTTGATGGTGCCTCCAAAGGACTTAAAAGGCGTTTTATGCCCAAATTGCACCTTAGACAACCTCTGTAATCAAGAGTTTAAAGAAGTTGTTTCCAGTTTATTTTGAACTTGTCTGGTGAGCTTTTGCCCAACACGTTTGCTTGTTTATTTAGGATGGAATTCTGTGCAGGCATAATGGCGGATGCAGCCACCTTTGCCTGGCTAAACAAGGCAAACGAATGGTGTGTTCCTGCCCAACTCACTACACCCTGTCGTCAACAGACAATAAGACTTGCAATGGTTAGTATTCTCCAACGTGAAAACGGTTTGTCACTGACAATTAAAGAGAATCCCTATTTCTAAAGCTCTGAGTTCCCCAAATCTCCAAACCGATATTGTTTTCATTCCCAACTCACGTTCCGTTATAAATAGTACAAGACAAACATTTTTGCTCGAGTCATAGAAAGTTTACATTACGCAATAAATGGGGTAATGGGTTCATGATAACCGTCACGAATATAGAGACATTAAGTGACCACTAAGCCCACTGTGAGAATGTTGATGTAATTGCTGTAGTTACTATAGTTGCCATAGTACCTGTAGTAGCAGTAGTTGGTGTAGTTGCTGTAGTTGGTGTAGTTGCTGTAGTTGCTGTAGTAGCCGTAGTTGGTGTAGCTGTTGTAGTTGCTGTAGTTGCTGTAGTTGCTGTAGTTGGTGTAGTTGGTGTAGTTAGTGTAGCTGCAGCCGCTGTAGCTGCAGTAGCTGTAGTAGCTGTAGTAGAAGTTGCGAAGTTGTAGTAGCTGTAGCTGGTGTAATGTAGTTGGTGCAGTTGGTGTAGTAGCCGTTGGTGTAGTTGGTGTAGTTGGTGTAGTAAAATGTAGTTAATGCAGTTGCTGTAAAGTGGTGTAGTAGCTGCAGTTGGTGTAGCTGGTGTGCTGGTGCAGTAGCCGGTGTAGTTGGTTCAGGCAGCTCTAGTGCTGTAGCTGGTGTAGTAGCTGCAGTTGCCGTAGTTGCAGTAGCTGCAGTTGATGTAGTAGCTGGCAGTTGCTGTAGCCGTAGCTGCTGTGTGGTGTAGTGCTGTAGTTGGTGTAGTTGCTGCAGTTGGTGTAGTTGGTCTTGGTGTAGCAGCTTGGTGTAGTTGGTGTAGTAGCTGTAGTTGGTGTAGTGTAGTAGCCGTTGGTGTGGTAGTAGCTCTGTAGTTGGTGTAGCCGTTGCTGTAGTTGGTGTAGTTAGTGTAGTTGCTGTAGTTGGTGTAGTAGCTGTAGTTGGTGTAGTTGATGTAGTGTGTGGTTTAGTTATGGTTAACTGTAGTTGCTGTAGTTGCTGTAGTTGGTGTAGTGGTTAGTGTAGTTGCAGTAGTGGTGCAGCTGGCAGTAGTAGTGGTGTAGTGCAGCTGTAGTTGTGTAGCTGGTGTAGCAGTGGTGTAGTGCAGCAGCGTGCAGCTGTAGTTGCAGTGTAGTTGGCTGCAGTGGTGCAGTAAGTGCAGTAGTGCAGCTTGGTAGTGTAGCAGCTGTAGTAGTGGTGCAGTGCAGTGCAGCTGTAGTTGCAGGTGTAGTAGCGGTGTAGTCAGCTGTAGCTGTAGTAGCTGCTGCAGCGTAGTAGTTGTAGCACAACTACACCAACCACAGCTACTACAACTAACCACAGCAACTACAGCAACTACAGCAACCAACACCAACCACAACTAACCACAACTAACTACAATCAACCACAGCAACCACACCAACTAACCACAGCTACTACACTAACTACAGCACACCAACCAACTACAGCTACTACAACTAACCACAGCAAACTACAGCTACTACAACGAACCACAGCAACTACAACTAACCACACCAACTACAGCAACTACAGCAACTACACCAACCACAGCCACTACACCAACTACATCAACTACAACTAACTACAGCAACTACAGCAACTACACCAACTACATCAACTACAGCAACTACACCAACTACAGCAAACTACAGCAACTACACCAACCAACTAACTACAGCAACTACAGCAACTACAACTACACACCAACTACAGCTACTACAACTAACTACAACTAACTACAACTAACTACAACTAACTACAACTAACCAACTACACCAACTACAGCTACTACACCAACTACAGCAACTACAGCAACTAACCA
Organism: Porites lobata; assembly: GCA_942486035.1. Lineage (NCBI taxonomy): Eukaryota > Metazoa > Cnidaria > Anthozoa > Scleractinia > Poritidae > Porites > Porites lobata. Next base: position 95,769 of record CALNXK010000543.1, on the reverse strand, counting down.
ACAGCCAACCTACAGCTAACTACACACCAACCATCAACTACAGCAACTACAGCAACTACACTAACTACACCAACTACAGCTACTAACTACACCAACTACAGCTACTACGGCAACCACAGCCACAGCAACTACAATTCAACCACAGCAACCACACTAACCACACCAACTAACCACAACTACAACACAACCACAGCAACTACACCAACTACAGCAACTACAGCAACTACACCAACCACAGCAACTAACAACTAACCACAACTAACCACACCAACTACAGCTACTACACCAAACTACACAGCAACCACAGCCACTACACCAAACTACACCAACTACAGCAACTACACAACTACACCACAGCTACTACACCAACTAACTAACTACAGCAACTACAGGCACCACAGCAACTGCAGCTACTACACCAACTACACCAACTACACCAACTAACCAACTACAATCCAACTACACCAACTACAGCTACTACACCAACTACACAAACCAACCACAACCAACTACAAACTAACAACTACACCAACTAACCACAACACTAACTACACAACTACGGCAACTGCAACTAACTACAGCCACTACACCAACCACAACTACACCAACTACAGCAACTACAGCTACTACAAACTAACCAACTGCACCAACTACACCAACTACAACCAACTACACTACAACCAACAGCAACTACACCAACTACACCAACTACAGCAACTACAGCAACTACAACTAACCACACCAACTACGGCAACTACACCCAACTACA
>CALNXK010000543.1:52500-90000 GCA_942486035.1 Porites lobata | reverse complement strand
AATTAACTCGAAAAAAAGTTACCGGAAGGCCCAGAAAACGCTGCAAATCGCATTTCCGAGAGACTAAAGTTCAAAATTTCTCGGGGGAGGGCATGCCCCCGAACCCCCCTAGCAACTCCCACCTGCCTCGGTTGGCCGTTTGGTCTGGCTACGGCACTGGACAAGCTCTAAATAATGTTGTAGCAGCTCTGTTGTTGACATTCCCAAAGACCTCAAGCTCTTGTGGTGGCTTATGCAAATAAGGTTCAGCCTCTTTATAGATGAACTTTAAATCAAATGAATATGATTTATTTTATATACATCTATCACAGATGGAATTTTTTTGGCTAGATTGCAAAATATCCGGCCCACTAAAAATCTAACTTAAAGAAAAGCTGCTCCCGCAGTCCCATAGTCGGTCGATTTGTATAATTAATTCTGATATCTGACTGCGGGACTGAGGGAGCACTCGTTTTACTTCGGTATAACAGAACACCCGACTTCCGGATTACGGGAGTATTTTTTCAAGTATGAGACATTTAGTGGGCTGGGTATTCTGCAATCGCTGTTTTTTTCCACATAAACCTCTAAAAACGTAATTCGAATCAGTTTTAACCCTTTTCAGACAAATGTTCTTTACCAATGAAAAACCGGAGAAGAAATCCATCGTGCGTGCAACAATGGCTGGTACGGACAAGAAACTCTTCAGAGCGGCATCCCCAGGGGATTTGGCAGTGGACAAGACGAGAAACAGACTATACTGGACGGACACTATTATGAAAAGGATTGAGTATGCAGATCTCACAGGTACGGTCTTAGAGGTACGGGTTCGCTCTTGAATGTATTATATGATTGCCACACTCAAATGGGTGTCAATAAAAAAAGAAATACAACAGCAACAACAACGACAACTAAAAAATTAGGCAATGAACAAAGCTTAGATTTCACCCAGTGACAATAAACTAAGTATCTATTGGTTGGCAAAAATATGACATTTTAGTACAGAAACGTGTGAATTTTCTTGGTGTAAGTAGTATTGGTAGTCTAGCCAGTGCCACAAAGGATGCCGCCGACCGCCGCTATTGTTCTCAAGTTGTCAATCAAATCCGCTATTGTTCTCGAATTTATGGTAATGAGGTATGACATCATCAAGTAAGAAGAAGAGACATTTCATGTGTTACTATATAGGAGTAGAAAGGGAACATATATGTGTCGAAGAGAGGAAAAAGAGAGGAAAAAGACAAGTGGGACAGAATTGCTGTCCCCTCATTACGCATGCAAAATGGGCAGAACGCATGCGCAGAAACAAAAACGTTTTAAAACTTTGAAAAAAGTGAAATAAATTTCGTAAATTCAATCAGACCAAACAACAAAGGGAATATAGCTTAACTGGGAGAGCGCTCGCTTTGCAAGCGAGAGGTTCAGGGATCGAAACTTCGTGTTTCCACTTTTTATTTAAAAAAAAATAAGGCAAAGCGAGGTTTTGATCCTCGGACCTTTGGGTTATGAGCCCAACGCGCTGACCACTGCGCTACGTAGCCTTTTTTGAAAAACCTGAAAGAACCCTGAAAGAACCAGTTACCTTCAATATCAAATTAGATTGGGCGCCAGTACTAACGGTATCACGACTGCGCTATGCCGTTACAAGAAGTAATATATAGATTTAGCCAGGGCTAAAAGCGAGGCTCCCATTAATAAATTTATAATTTAAATCAAACAATAAACTTGTATTCCACAATTCAGTTAACTTTAGAGCACATTCGTGTGACTTTTTAGGGAAAGGCTAAGTGATTTTACAAAAAATAATTTGCACCCAAAAACTGGCAATCATCTTCGATCACATTTATTAAGAGCCATAATGGCTCTTGATCACCGTAGATTAATTAGGCCTGGAAAAAAATTCCGGCCGAATTTTTTGCGTTCGACAAGTTTACTTTACAAAATCTTGCCAACAAATCTGGGTGCGTGTAAACCAACCTTTTATATCATTTGTATATCACATCTGAGGTGAAACAGTACTACGGGGCTCTGTTTTATCATACAGACCTCGGAGAACAGAATGCAGTATTTCGCAATATTGCGTACAAATTGCTATCATTCAATATTCAGGACGATCGCAGCACGCGTGGGCTTTAGCTAAACCGTTAAAAAAAATTTTTTCAAAATCATCTATACGGCCAGCCGGTTCTGACTTTTGCAGTGCTAGCCGTGGCGAGTGTTTGAATGAACATTAACACAGTTACGCTCCAACATAATAAATAATTTATTATGTTTATTTTCTATTTTAAAACGGTTTAACGCGCGGCATTTTGAGTACTCCGGGAAGCGTTGTTCACTGAACGACTGAAAACGATCGGCACAGCGATTAAAATTACAAGAGACAGTACTAACAATCAATAAAAGAAATATAACTCGGTGAAACATATACAGAGACGACAATTTTCATTCAGGAAGACAACTATTAAAGTGTCTCTAAAAATCCTGAGTCTTCGAGCTTAAAGCTGAACTTTATGTTTTAAGCCGGCTTCCCGGTGTTTGCTTTTTTCAAAGATGAACTCGAGGCGAGGAAATCGCTCAAACCTTTCTTTTACAGCCAGAATTATAACTAAATATTCCTTGAAACGTTTTCTTTCTATTTTCGGTGAGAAAATGTCTAAAGGCTTTTTAAAGATCTGTAAGCTTATAACAAAGATACTCGGTCAGATCATTGTCTCAAACCTTACAAACGTGCGTAAACAAAATAGCCGCATAAACTACGCTCGACTTCATTAAATTAGGAAGAAAAAAAAAACATCAGATACAATAATTACTTAGGCTTACCACTCGAAATGTAGCTCCTGAAAGGTATCAAGTAAGGCCAGTATCGCTTCAGACTTAGCCACCCTTTTACACATTAAGCAAGGTGAAAACGAAAACGATGCCATCCGAAATCGGATTTCCGACTTTGACTCAACCAAAAACCCAATAAACAAACTAGCCATGAATAACAGAAGACTCCTGATAGAATCTGAATTTCATTTTGTACATCCAGTGGAAAAAGAAAGTTAAAAACATCACAAGTTGACACAAAACTCTGTCAGCTTCAGCTGTCAAAGGAAACAAGATTCAAGATGCTGCATACATTTTCCGCATGAGCTCACCTGTCAAATTTTGACCAATCAGAACATAAAAATTGGACGTAGAGCATGACCAACGCGTGAACATGGCGAGAAAAGTCAAAAGCAACTGTCTTCCCTGCCTGTAGCAGCTGGCTGAATTTTCGCGTCCGAGATCAGTTTGAAATCAAAATTTTAATTGTGCGGCACATAAATACAACATATTTCGTATGAATTTTAAAAAAATTAAACTTGAGCTTGCGATCATTTGAAAACCATCATCCATTTCTGACTTAATCAATCAAGAATGGCCAATAAAGTTTTTGTCAGTGACACCGTGCATAATGTGCCCAAATAGTGTGTCAATGGTAATGGTAACAGTTCCACACTTTGAAGAGACAACAATGTCTGTGATTTCATAGGAAAACGACGTTCTGCACTCAACCGTTGAAGTTAGTGCAATAAAGTATCACTCATTCCCATTAACAATGATTCGTGTGCTTCTGGCGGTCGAAGTTCTTGAACTTTAACGTTGAATTGGATTTCGTCCACTCTGTCATTGTCAGCAGTATACCTGTCACCTGTTTTCACCAAATCAATCTTGATCAATGGGTTATATGAATTATACCGATGAGGTTCTGTTTGTCGTTTTTCCATCCAATTGGAAAATATTTCCAAATCATGCATAGTCACTTGTTGCATCTTGACTGACTCTAACCCACAACTATATCTCAACACTCTTTGTAATTGAAATATACTGAGTCAACAGAATTTTCTTTCGTTTCCAGGACCCCTCTCCTGTTACCTCCCTCAGGGTTAGACATCGAGACTTAGGGTTAAAATGCTAATAAACCCTAGTCTCTAGGGGTTAGGGTTAGACATCACGGGTTAAAATGGAAATTAGGGTTAGGGTTAGGGTTAGGGTTAAGGTTATTGATTAGGGTTAGGCTTAGGCTTAGGCGCTTTACCAAAGGCATTGACACCACCAAAGGAACCAGGTTGTGAAGGATTTTCGTACGACATGATACACAATGTATTGACTAGCCAAATACGAGAATGAATACAACCAGTCTGGATGCCGGGTCTTTAAATAGGGCAACACTGTCTGTCCTTGTGAAGGAAATTGCATATGGAGCCAAGTGATGTAAACGGCATAGCGACCCCACGATGGATTTCTCTCTATAATAAAGACAAATAAAGGCACTGCGTGACAGGCTTTGTTAGGAATAACGATGTCCTTACCTAGCTTTCCACATATCCAAACCGTACTTCTATACTGTAACGCTTCCATGATGATTTAGTAAAGACAGGTCAGCATGTTCCACTTTATAGTCGTGACTAAAGACTTGCCTGGACTTATTTTCGACTCCAGTTTTTGGTATACCCTTCGGTCCCCATACATGCATGACATGGCAAGGCCAAAATGGTGTCACCTGGTTGTTTTCCATCAAGATATCTTTGACAGTTTGAACAGAGTAACTCATAACGTAGTTGATCATTATCCCCACGTAATGCTTTGATTTCCCCTTCCAGGCATTCAACAAGTTGTTCTTGTTTCTGTAAACGAGCTTGGGTTCTTTTCAATTCTTCCTTACAATCATACCTTGCATGAGTCATCTCTAACAACCTTTTGGCTGACATGATGAACTGATAATGAAGGATACAATAATTTAATAGGCAATTTATAACCCTAGGTTTTAAGTCCTTAGGGAATTGTACATGTTGAGGCAATGACGTTAATAGCATGATGTCAGTCCTTGGGGAATTAGACATGCTGAGACAGACAAACCTATATCATGAACAAAAATAATCACAACCTCTAACCCTAACCTAATTATAATATTAACCCTAGCCCTAACCTTCATTAGCATTTTAACCCTAACCAAGAACAAAATAACCACCCTGACATGAGTTTTTCAAAGGTTTTTATTTTTAAGAATGTTTTAAAAATTAACACTTCTTATAGTAGTGCCTTGTTTGAGTCCTTCTAGAAATTGTTCATGCGCCTTATGCACTGTTTTGCCTTTCTTACAATGAATATCAAATAAATGTTGAAAAAATCGTTCTTGGGCTGGGGTTACAGGTAACCCTTGTTATTTTCGCCTACAGCAATAGGAGGCCAAACTACAGACTTTTTCTGGTAAGTCACCAAAGGGCCATGGTCCATTCACAGTCAGTGATACTTGCATCAGACCAAACACCTGTCGCTTTCTCCTGCTTTTCTGTCTGTTCCGCCTCTGATGGTACATCTTTCTTACGATTCATACATGCTGCAAACTCTTTGTTGGCAATGCTATGGATTTCTTTCCACTGATCTTGTTTCTTGTACATCTCTGCAGTCTGTGGACTCCATTGAAAGGTACTTGGAAGAGACTTATTTTTCTGGGCTTGCCACTGCTGTTCTTGATTTTTGGTCGTTTCGGCAAACTGATTTAACCATGCTTTATTGGATTGCTCCCGTTTCCACTGGCTCACATTCTGCTCAGCTTGTTGTAACCATTCTGTCTGTGTCTGTTTAGTAACAGACTTGAGCGGTCTTGGTTTGTAGGAACGTTGTTGATTGGAGGCAGTAAATTTCACCATGCCTGCCATTCTGGTGTCGGATCCGAAGGTAAAGGATATAACGGAGTGTGTATCCACTGAAAATAACGACAAGGTGGTCTTCGATTGTAGAGGACACCACAGGTTAGAAACACTTTGTCGATGTTTCTGGCTGTTTTACTGTGTCGCATTTTTGGAATATAGTGACACAAACATTCCAACTGACCCCATTTGGCATGAACTTCAGGATGAATGTCTTCTTTCAACGCATGGTATACAATCTTCTTATCCTCGACCTTTCCGTAAAACCATGGACATGGGTTATTTTTATCGTTTTCCGTTAAGAGAAACTTGGTGATTAAAGGCTCATCGGGTTTAAAACAACCTGCGTTCACCAACTCAAGATCTCCGTTGAAGTTCATCGCGATGAATGATATCAAACTGAAACACTGAGCTTATTTTATAGGAGGCTCATTATTCCCCAGGGTGTTGGGCATGTTCAAGCAATGACGTCATGCTATTCTCAAGGGTAGTGTGCAATGATATCAACCTATTCCCCCGGGTGTTGGGCAAGATGAGAATGTAACATGAGAACACGTAGTCAAGTAGACAACACAAATTTTAATACTTCAAGTATGAAAAAATGTTTTACAATGATAAAAAGAGCAAAGTTCTTAAGGAAACGTGAATCCTCCAATGGTTTCCTCAACCTCTACTTTAGGGCGTTTCCACCGTTTCTCCAAACTCATTCTTTCATGCACCATGTCCTTCAGTCGTTTCCTTAGGGCTGATCGGGTCGCTGTTTTAGGCACATACGTTGGCTTAGGGGGTTGATGAACCCATTGAAAGTACCCACAGCGAGTCTCTACATTCTTGGGACAGCTTAAGAAGACTTTGTTCTTGTTTCTAGGTGTTTGACTGAGTTTCAGGATGGGCACTATTCTACAGTCACAGGCAAATGTTCCTTATTGATTCAATACTTTGGAAAGAATCTCGTTACAAAGTGCGTCTAGGACTTCCTGTTTGTTCTCAAAACTTCCAAAGTACACGGGGCAGGTGTAGCACAAGACCAGTCGTTGATTTGGTCGGACAAAGTTGGTGTGGAGAGGTTTGGGCTCTTCCATGAGGTACTCTTACAACCGTGGCCACCATTCTAGAGTGCGACCATTGATCAGCGCTATTCCTTCGTCCAACACTTGAACTTGCTCTAAGTCTGGCTGAGTTTCCATTGAGCTTGGTCCATTGAACAGCTCGTCTACTGTCATCTCTTCATAGGATGGGAGAACTTAAACGAATCCTGCTTGAGTAGATCCCTGCATAAGTTCATGAGAGGGAACCCCAGGGGTGTAGGAGGAGCCACGGGTTTGTTCCAAAGCGAGTAGTCCTTCGCGGAAATATGATCGGTCTTCCCGTTCACTCTCCAACACTTTTTCCAATCTTGCTTTCTCATCAGCCTTTTTCTGTTTTCTTGCTTCGTAGGCTTTCTTTCGCTTTTCTTTGGATTTTTGTTTCTGTGATTCCAAGACTCTAGTTGTTTCAGAGACATCCCTTGCAGCCCCCAACCGTGACTGAAATCGGGAGCGGGTCTTTCCTCTTTCTTGTTTAAGGCTTCAATATTGGCTTGCTGTTCACCAGTCAGTCTCTTTTCCAATTTTTCCATTTTGTCATTCGCTTTTTGAAACTTTTGACCTGTGGACGATCCATCTTGAGTTAGACAAAATATTTCATCCAAAGCCTGACTGAGTTCAGCAGACTGAGACACTGTGATTTCCAAAGTAGGGTCTAACATCTTCAACTGCTTCACAGGTGGTTCTTGCAACTTGCAAATAATGACTAAACTGACATCAAACGCTCACGTTTATAGGGTTTTAAGTCCTTAGGGAATTGGACATGTTGAGGCATTGACGTCATTAACATGACGCCAGTCCTTGGGGAATTGGGCATGATTAGACAGGCAAGCCTATTTAAAGAATGCATCCTACTTGTTTATTTATTGCATCATCATGAGTCAACCAACTGAGACCTCTATTTATGTGACCCTCACCAGTAGTAAATCCGGTGAGTTTCCGAACAATTCTCCTAATCATTTTAAATATCGTCTCCCTCAAGCGATATGGTTAACTGGAAAATGGAAAGTTGGGTTCGCCAGTCTGTATTTACCTGGGGCACCAAACCCCATTCCACATGTGGTTACCTTTCATTCCACTATTCCATCTCATTCAGTAATCCCAACACCACCGAAACAGTTCTCCTACAAAAAATTATCCAATTTATACAAAGGAACAAACACAGACATCATATGTTTCCACAGTATGCCAAGGCTTTTAAGTCAAGTCAAACGCGAGAATTTTCGTCTAGAATAGACAAGACAGATTTATGTGACGCTAACACAGGTTTTGAATTTTTCGGAAAAGTGGTCCATTAGATGGATCAAGATCTGAACAAAAAATTACCTACAGGTTATAAATTTGCTGATAATAACGACCGTTGGAGAGTAGACATTACAGCTCAGGATAATGACACGACTTGCTTGTTACGTCATTACAATATTGACAGCACAAACAGAAAAAGTGTCCTCCATTTTGCTGTTAATCTGATGTTGGCCAAACGTATGGGATGGGTGGTAGAAAAATCAGGCAATGTGTTTGAGGTGGGGCCTAATTTACTCATGAAACTTCCCTATGGAAAAACCTCTGTCAAATCAGATCATGCGACCAGTCACAATGCAGAATTTACATTTACCAAGCCAATTCATGTGGAAGAAGGATTACTCTATCTCTGCTCTACCTTTAGCTGGAGATTTGTGAATTTAAATGAAGCTTTCGAAAAAGCAACCACCCATGTCTTTGAGGCTGCTAAAACACAAACCAATCTTTTCAAACCGTGGATGACTAATACTTCGCTTTAGCGAATGAGTTCTGGTTTAGAGATGGACGATTCAATGGTTGACCTCCCTGTGTCTCTTCATTATTGGAATCCAAACACTCTAATTGTGACGTTGTTAGAAGGGGTTAAGATTGTGATTGGTGGGTCAAAAGGTGTTTATAATGGAGAACTTGAAATAAACATGGCTGGATTAACGAAAAGCAACACTTATACCGTTGCTTTGGAATGGTATCAGAAAGATTAATGGTTGTTTAATCATTCTCATTTTTTCTACAGATGGGACTGGATTGGAGATAGAAAATTTAACCGTCTCCAAACATACTCATGAGTACAGTAAGACCCATTTAATTTATTATCATACGCTCACTATTCAATTTACCAAATCTGTCACGGGAAATGCCTATCTCAATGTCCAGTTTGAAATTGGTTATCCATCACCTTCCACCTATCCTGATGAATTGAAAGATAATACATTTCTAGTTCTGTATGGAGTAAAGGGTCATGTTAATCAAGAAGCTGATGTGTATGATGATCACTCCATTATTCATTCATCTCACACCACCACTACCACAGAGAGTACAGGGATCAAAACTGCTTCCAAAACACCCAGAAATCACGAAAAACTCGACCGCTTTTCATGTACTGCAATTTAACCAAAAGTGAGTATGGAAACAATGCTCTGATGAAGGCTGTCGCTTACAATAACGAAAAAACGCTCATTGAATGCAACCTACTGCAATTTTATTCACTGCGGGGTCAGCTTCTTGACATTGGCGAAGTGACTTTAACAGAATGGAATAGGTCTATGCTTCAGTTCAATAAAGACAGTCCTGTAGTAGTTTACCCTGTTTTCTAAAAAGAAACTGGATGGACAGGAAAGAAAATACATTAAATTGGAAGAGTCAGTGGAGCATGACACACCAATTTAAGCGAACACAGCTGTTTAGTTGATTTTAGTCATGAGTGAAGTTGACTGGATCAACATTGCTGGTCGATCTCTTCTCTATTGCGCTGATCTGTTACAAATGATCAAGAGTTTAAAATAGCTATTGGAAAACGTACAGGAGGAATTGAAACGCGTCAAAGACCTTCTAAAAGAAAAACAAGACAGAGAAGGCTACGACACAGTGTATTGACATGGACAAGGTTCTAGACACGATTGAATTGTCCAAGTTTAAGACGTATCATGAATTTATGCGAGCACTCATTTTGGAAGGGATCTCTGGATATCATTTCACCTTGGATCAATTGAATCACCAATTGTATACTCTCAACAAAGAAATTTATGAAGATTTATGTCAAACCGCCACTGGATATTTTGAAATGCATGCACCAGCAAAAATCAAGTCCTTTGAGAATTAAACATGCTCAGGCAATGACTTCACGACTCTTTTGTTTGGTTTGGTATTAAAAGCCACTGACATGTTGTTCAACCAGCCAAAGCAAGATGATTCGTATCGTTCCGCAGTTCACCATTATTTTTGGTGGTGCACTTGGTGTGGATTTAGAAGCTGGAAAGTTAGCAAGATATTATTGTTTACGTGTAGAAGTCCTTGTTCCACCATGTCATCCACGAAGCAAAACCGTTCCTCCATTAACTTCAACTGAACTCGCTGAAGCAATTCCCACAACCAAGCAAGTAGCTGCTCGCCTCAACAGACAATAAGGCAGACATAGTGTTGGCCTTTACAAACTTCCAGCCGGAAAATAACTTAATTGTGCTTTGAAGGAACTGGCTGGACCGTGGAAATGGCTAAACTTCTCAAGAAAGTCCTTTATGTGTATGATGTGGACAAAAATATTTGATTTTGGTACAGACACGATCAAGATTTATTCTACGCCTTTGATCAAATGTCAGAAGAGCAGTTTGCCTTACCTACTTTTGTACAACGAACTGCCATTGTTGGTGTAATGAACATTTATGATTATCCTGATGCTTTATTGGAACTCCAAGAGACATTTAAACGGAGTTTAAAAATAAGTTCATATTATAAAAGCTCATTCGAAACTCGAAAGCTGAGAGCGAAGGATGATGTCTTCTTCCATACTTCCAATCAAACTGAGTCAAAGTTGAGCCGTGAACTTTTTGAAATGTCCGCTCCAGCCGTGTAATGGTTCCCCTGCAATGGTTTTTGGTTCCATCTGCATTCCATTTGGTTCCATCCTCTTCACACATATAGCAATGGGTTGCTGCTTGAAACTCTGCTTCTTCACTGATGTCTTCCGCGTAATAGTGTAAGTGTGGAATCATGCCTTCGTAATGCAAAATTTCCAACTTGCAGAACTTCTCAAGCCCTGCATAACCGCTTCTCTCACTGCATCGCCCAAGACTTTTGTCCTTGACGGTAAAGTTCCTCATTGATAAAGTTACCATCACACCCTTTGAGGTTGTGATAGAGCACGATTAAATCTCGCTGTTTATCGTCCACTTCTGTGAGATTATTCATTATTGTAATAAAACATTGATTGTATTAAAATAAAACATGTTTGAACTTTATAATTGTCTTGCTTTAGCGCGCATACGTTTTAAAACCATTAATCATACTGTTATTTCACTTTACGGTTGATTCCGCAACGTTTTAAAAACGTTTTGTTACTGCGCATGCGTTCTGTACACTTTGCATGCGTAATGAGGAGACAATAATTCTGTCCCACATTTGTCACTTACCTGCTTCGTTCACATATATAATTTCCCTTTCTATATCTCGGTAGTAACTTATAAAATGTCTCTCTTCTTACCTTATGATGTCATACCTCATTACCAAACAATAACGGCGGTCGGCGGCACCCTTTATGGCACTTGTTAGACTACCAATACTACTCGTGTAATCAAAAGCGAAGCAAGGAGATAGTTTAATGCACGTTTATTTGAAATATTTCGGGAGTGGTAGTTTCTGTTGCTAATGTTCCTTATTTTATCAACGCAGTCCGCGTTCAAGCACTAAAAAAAAAAGTAATAAAAATAACATGTCTGTTGACTAGGTCATTTTTTGGCGACCATTTTCCTAACGTGTTACATGAAAGTAGATCGTGATTAAAATAAAGACTTAAAGAACTGCATCGTCTTCTTCCTCTTATTTTCAACCCTTCTCTCTTGATTTCGGATGAGAACTTAATGCAAGTTTGAAGTGAACGACAACAAGAACACTCACAGTTACAGAACTATACTAGTACGTGAATTATGTCTTCAGTAATTAACATATGGAGCTCACAGTCGCATAAATATACGTTACAGAAATGAACCGTGCCACACTGATTGAGACGAACGTTTTACAGCCTGTTGGCTTAGCAGTCCATGGAAATTATGTGTACTGGATAGATCGTAAGCGCCGCAATATAATGAAAATCAGGGAGGATGAAGATTTTGGCAGAGAAGTGCAAGCAGCTACTGATGATTTATCTGACATGATTGTCGTTGATACACTGAAAACGTCAGGTGTGATGGTTCTTTCATTTTACGCTTCTTCTTGATGGCCATTTTTTTATACTTCAAGTGGTTATAAATAAGGATTTTATTATAGTATTTGTTGGTCAGTATGTAAGGTGGCTTTGAGGGCTTATGCAGTGTACGGGACGACGGCAACGACAGCCAAAAGAAAGCTGAGGTTTAATGAGCCAAACAATCATTTTGCTCTTGAGTCACTCCGTTTGGTACATTTTTTGACCGCCCTCTGTACAATTGGGGCGTTAGATTACCTGGCAGGTATGGGGGAAATAATGGTACGATGCGAATACGAGTTATCGGGAGTTCGAAATAAATAACCAATAATAAGAAAATGGGATAGGGAATAAATGCAAGTAACATGTACACTTCAAAACGTTTTATGATCGATACACAGGACTCAAAACAACGGCCGGTCAACGGACTATGACTGATTGGGGAGTTGACCGGTCAACCTTTGTCTTGCCGTTCATATTGACCGGTTACATTCGATCGTATTGAAAATGAAATAAAATAAATTTCCACGCTGTTCAGTTGTTATCAGTTTGTAGCGAGTCGCTGTGTATTGCGGAACTTTGATCTTTAATCCTGGGTGAAATGCAACTAGAACCGTTGTTTGCAATTCGTGCATTGAAACAGACATTAAGCATTCATGCTAAACAAAATTAAACATATTTTCACTGTTATTGGTTAAGCAACAACTTTTTCCAGGGCTTTGTATAAGTCGCAGAAAAAAAGTCAAATGTTCCGGGATTTTCAGGCAGATTTGCCGGCTGACTTCTAGAAAGCGATCGATTTTGCGCTGATTTGACGAGTGTGTTTAAGAGATAATCAATTGCTATTTTAACAACAAGAGCCAATGGCAAAGCTTTTAACATCATTACCAGTGCCCAGTTTTCCGCGACATAATTTATGCCTGGAAGGCTTGAAACGTTGGTCGCTTATTGTGGTGATAACGTTTACGGAATTAAACAGCCCCAATAGCCAAGATAAGTTTTTAAATATGTTGTATCGACATGTATTTGATAAGATTTTTAGTAAATTTTGCTGGATTTCATGGATTTACCCGAATTTCGCGCCTCCACGACCCACGCGAAATATCAAAAGCCCTGTTTTTTGGGCATATATAACGCCATTCTTGGTTCATGGTCCCTTGTTTTAAGAGATATTTATCTAATAACTTTGACCGGCCAGAAATGATACGTGACCGAGCTAAAATGAATTTGGCCGGTCATCATGTCCGGAGACTCGCCGGAACTTTTTCGAGCCCCGATACACAGTGCTGGACATTATTTAAACTGGACTGAAAACAATAAAGACTACATGGCTGTTAAAATAGTTTCAGTGTTTCGGACTGCAGTACCCTTTTTTTTGACTTGTCAGGCGTTAAAACATGGTTCAAGTTATCGATGGCAAATTTATATGGAAATCATCGACCATGATTTGAAGGGAAACAAAAATTACTTTGAATTAGCTGAAGATGTAAATGTATGAATGAAATCCAGGGGAAACCGATTTTGGTTCGAGTTAGCCGCGAGGGTTCGAGTTATCGGGAGTCGACTGGATTTTTAGTCAATTATAATGAGCCTAGCTACCTTACTGGTACTTAATTTCGCGGGGTTTTATTTTCGTGATTTCAAGAGGCAAGTATGAAGAAATGCACTAAATTTCTCGATTTAGGCGTTCAAAACTTCATTTAATTTTTGTAAAAAAGTCTAATTTTTTTTCGCAAAAATTAGACTAGTCATACTGGAACAAGCAATGTGTGAAATTTTTTCGAATGAACGTTAAATAAATTCAATAATTACAACTAAATGGAGCTTACTAGTAAAACCAGTTAATTCGTATTGTCGATACATATCATGTATTTTTTGCTATTACAAGTTGAAGGGTTTTTTTTCTGTGAGGTTTTAATTTTCTACATAGTATTTAATTTTGCGTGGCTTTGTGCTTAAATTTCGCGAGGATTTATAGTCGGGGGTCTTAAATTTCACGATTTTTTTTTACAATCACGAAAGACGGGAAATTTAAGACCCACGAAATTAAGTACCAATAAGGGATGTGGAAATTTCGTATATTAGCTGGAACCAAGTTTTTGGTGGTCTTGATGGAGGACAAGTGTAATGGTTGTTCCGTTTGGATTTTGTAGTTCACCACCCTTGTTTCATGAAGCCTTGTTCTCATATCTGCTCTGTTGGTGTGCATGGACATGCTCAGTGTTCTTGTCCCATGGATATGATTCTTGCTGACAACAATTCTACTTGCAGAGGTTAGTTGTCTTATCACTACTATGAGTGACAATTTAAAAAGTGAAATGATTTACAATAAAGAAAGGAGCACTATTAATTTTACTGTTTGTGACTAATTGAGCAGCGTTTTAGCACCTGCCTTTTAAGACAGTGAAAAGTTGCTGCCAAAATGTATGAAATTTATAAGGAAAATTATTCTTTAACAGCTCCGAAGACGTGCAAACCAGAGCAATTTACTTGCTCCAGTGGACAATGCATCCCTCAAGGCTGGATCTGTGATGACAGCGAGGACTGCAATGATGGTTCCGACGAACAAAACTGCAGTAAGTCCCTTTCCTAACATTCTCTACACGGGATGATTTATTTGTGGGAGTACCCTTGATCTACTGTATTTTGCGGACTCCTGCGCGATCCGCGCTATTTTCGTAGTAGTGGTGTTCGCTGTATTGCAATTTCGTCGTTACGAATGTATTGGAAGAAATGTGGGAATTTCTGACCCTTGTGTCCGCTTAGTTAATATGGTTTGGTTTAGATGGTTCGTTATTTTGTAACTCGCCTAAAATGGCTCCGACGAATTATGTTGCGTATGTTATTCATTCAACATACTATTATCACGTCGACAGTAAAAATAAAATAAATCAATAACCAGAAGGTAGGGAGTACAGGCGAGATACATCGCTCTTGGTTCTACGCTGCTTTTCGTTACTTCACGCGAAAGAAAATCAAAACGCGCGTGATTGAATTATGAGTGACAGCTAGTCCAAACCCGCTTGATTGGATTGCGTTCTGTGCTTTCCATTCGTCCTTAATGAAAGTTCAAAGGAACGCTGGCTGCGTATTTGCCGCGCATGCGTAGTGGCAACTTGGAGATAAGGATTGCGGGCTCCTCTGGTCACCCGCAGTAAAATTTTATTTTTGTTAAGATTCTCAGACCGGAATGTTGACTATCACTTTTGCAATTTGACACCTAAACAGCAAAATGCCCTAAAGGCGAAGTGAGATGTGATGGAGGAAAATGCATCAGTGTGACGAAACTTTGTGACGGTAACGCCGACTGCGAGGACGGCTCGGATGAGAAGCCGTACAATTGTCGTAAGTCTAACGCTTCATAGTTCTTGTTCCTATAACCTTTAGCATCAGCGTGCATATTCTCTCACTGTTCTCAGTTCACTTCCCAAAATTCTGAGTAAGGAGAATTTGTTTAACAATCAAAGCCTTTTGGTGACGTTTCCTGAAATCCTAGAAGCGAGTGATGTTTGATAAGCAATTATCTTTCTTCAAAATAACAACCGGAAGTATATATCTCGCTCTTGCGGGCACGGTTGCGATGGAGATTTCCTACTTAGATTTTTGTTCGGCGATTTGCTGCTGGGTGTCTAAACGCTTTGCCCAAAACAAAATCGCCGTCCGGTTAGCTCCGTAATAAACCAATTCCCCACGTACTCATTGTTTTTTTTTTTTTCATTCTTTGTAGGACTTGAATGTGCTGATGATGAATTCCGGTGCGCGACGGTTTGCATTGCAAAGGATTGGGTCTGCGATAACCATGATGATTGTGGTGACAATGCTGATGAGATAGATTGTGACGTCATAACTGGTATGTATGTTCTCTGCTAAGTGCTTGCCAACAAAGTGTTTTCCTTGGTGAAGGATAGAGATACCCTTGGCACTCAAAATATTAAATTCAATTGTTTTTAAGCTTCGATCACCTAAACCTTGGGACCGGTGCTACTGAAGTATCTGTGTTAAGTTACGGACGGGCAGCTGCAACCTGTTTCGCAACATACTTGAGTAACATAATTAATAATTAATGAATGAGGCTGAGTATCTTATGAAGAATTAAGGAGATCTAGGAGGGTGCTTTCCGTCGAGGCCGCAGACCGAGGGGGATAACACCCTCCGAGACGTTCATAATTCTTCATATAATACGAAGGGCGAATTCAATAATTTTTTTATTATTCATTCAAATAATTCCTGGTTTAAAATCATAGCTAAAACATGCTTACCTCCATCGATGGTTAAGTTCATCTTCGATAGCGCACGTTTAGGGTTCTTCAAGTCCGCAAATAATCTCCAAATAGCAAATGTCGCCCTTCGAGTTGTCTTCTTGCTGTTCTTGCCATGTTTTTTAGCCATTATTTCGCCTTGTTCTCACTCTTGAAACGAGTGAAAGGAACGGCATTTTTGTTTTCACAACCAAAACAACTCAACCTCTTCCCCAGGTCTTCTCAGTTAACGTGACATTAACCTGCAAGGTAGCTGCACTTTTGACGTCGTCGGTTGATTAATCGCAAAATTCTTCAAAATTTAGTCATCAGTAGCTGGTTATGGTGAATTATGCGTGTGCTTTTAGCCAATCAGAATCGGGGAAATATTTTGAATGAATAATAAATGGAGTTAACCAGTTCGGGAGTATGCCAGTTTTGGAAGAAGCGATGACGTCATGATTCTATTGTTCTGCTAAAAATACGCAAAAATGGGAAAAAATAATGGCCAAAAACAAGGGAACTTTTTTCAAAGCCTGTTCCAGGTCCACTCGTTCAATATCCGGGACTTCCGAGCTAGCAGTGCTGATGAAGAAGCCTTTTCCTTGCTTTTTGAATGTCAAGGGCAGTTTCGTGCCACATTACGGTAGCTAAAATCGACAGTTATCAAACAGCGTTCGAAGACGTCGCTGCCATCTTGACGGGCATCGAATGTAAGTACATGTCTTTATGTTTAGTTTTCAGTATCTTGCCGAATTTTTACGAAATCAAGACTAATTTTCCTCAAAACTACAACGTTTAAGGTGTGTTCAGGCAAAGTTTCATCGATGGTAACAACCTAGTAAAAATGGTAACCACACATTGAAAATTGCCAACAGACAGGAAGGGTTACTATATTGATGGTTATGCCTTGTCTGTCTATATATTTTTAGTTATAAGCGATCAAGTCTGTTTTTGGTTGTGTTCACCGGCAATGTATGCGACTCTGATCTAGGAATCACTTTATTGATCCAGATCATGTGTGTGGAATGAGTTTTAAATCAGTGTGAGTAGGTTCTAATATTGATTTCTTATATTTTGATCAGGATGTCGCTCCAAAATGTAGACAAACATCTGGACATATTACAAAAATGTTGTCGCGTTTGTGCCAAAAAGCTGGGAAAAGGAACGAGGAAGACAAATGTTAAATATCTTCAGAACGACATATTTGTGCTCTGAGGCCAAAATGTTGCTTTAGATTCGCCTCATGTTACTCTGTAATAAAAAATTTAATGTCCAAATTCAACCCTACCTCAGTAAAATCAAACATGTGTTTTTGTTTCTTTGTAGTGTGGTCACAGGCTTACCTACCACCACAAAAGCCCCTCCTCCCTCTCAAAAATGGGTAAGAGGGAAACAGGTTGGAGGGCGGGCTTATATACCTTGTGAGTGGAAGCTCACACTCAATGACCATTCAACCATAGAAGAGACTGTGGCCCTTATTCAAGGGGCTTTAAAGGAGATGGATGAGGAAGGAGTCATGGAAGTGGAGGCTTGTGAAGATTTTCTCCACATAATGTTCAATCCCTTGCGTCAAATATTTTTTGTACTTTACAAATGCCAAATACATAATATGTTCAGTCCCTGTGCTGTGCAAAGGTCAATCTGAAACAGGAAAAATGCCACACTCTCCCCCATCAATACCTTTGCATGAGCAATAAGCCCACATTTTATGTCGTAATATTGAATATGTTTGTATTGGAATAAATCCTAAATTATTGAGATTCTCTCGATGAAAAAGCATCTATATTAATGTATCGTCTTCAACAAATCATCCTCCCTGATAAATAATACATGAGAGACATCTCACAAGATAACAATTGAAAACCTATGTCAGCTGCTACTGTCTTCATTATATCAATTAAGCTTTGGTTTTTGGTTTTCATGTCCAAGAAGGTGTTAAAAAAACAAGATTTTGAGATATAAGACTGTGTATAATATGCGAGCCAGCGAGCCATGGCAGCGAGTCATGCAGGTCAGATACAACTCATTGAAAACAATACATAAAATCTAAAACGGTAATACCGAAAGAATTAGCTGAAAGCTAACCATGGTAAATAAGACTAGTGTTTAACCCTAAACAGCACTTAATCATAACCCTAACCCCAACCTAAACCCTAATCAGTAAAAAGAATGCCCAACCGTAATCTGTAAAATTTGCAGTTTTTACTTGTTTTTACTTTATTTTTGCTGATGGTCTGCGAACTTGCATAGCTCCCTTGCTCATAGTTTATGTCAGGACCAGAAATAAAATGTTTCTTTACAAAAACAAATTATAACATAGCTAGAAAATTCGCCTAATCAAATTCAATAGCGCGAGCGTGCTTCATATTCCTATTGAGCACGCTGATGACGTCAATAAACTATTCGTAATTCCTCGAGTTGTTGTGAGCTTAGCAATCCTGAATCTCCTGAGTGCATCCATAACTCAGCAATGGACAATGACGCGTTTACCATGTGTTTTATAAGGAAATTTGAGAGGAAACGTTTGAATTTGTTAACCGATAGTAGTGAAAAGAGGTGAGTGTTGTTGTTGTTGTGATCTCCGCGAGCTGTGCGGGCTATGGCGTGAGATCATTCTTTTCAAAGTTGTTTTCTCTCAATGGCAATTTTTCGGTAAATTAATAGTTTTCCGGCACCTAAATATGGATTTTACAATCATTTTAGAGTACACTTTCTCTCAGTTTCAGGATAAAAACACAAGATTAACTGTGAGGAAAAAATATATATAGTCACGTAAACATTGACGCGTACTGCTTTGAGCGCGCCCAACAATAATAAAATTTTAAGTTAACTGTTGCATTGACCGCTTTGATAATGTTATAAAACAATTAGTTCATGCTGCAGCTGTGCGTATGTCGAGATATTGAGCACTTGGGAAGTTTGGAGAGCACTCAAGAGGCTAGAGTTGCACTCGGCTGCGCCTCGTGCAACTCTTACGCCTCTTTCGTGCTCTCCAAACTTCCCGCGTGCTCAATATCTCGACATACGCACGCTGACGCATGAACTAATTGTTAAATGTACTGAACAATAAGATTAATAACTTTTATAATTGTATCTTTACTCTGATGTGTGAGCTTCGTTTTCTTGGAAGTGCTGTTCAATAGAAACATGGAGAACTATGAAAAAGAACTTTGGAAAACTTATGTTATGTCCATGCCAAGTGCAGCAATCATTATTATTTTGGGCCAAACCTTGTCTAATAGAATTGTTTGAGGGTCCCCACAGAGAAGACTTGGAGGAACGTGCTCCTCAAAGTTACAATGCCTTTGGTTTGAAGGCAACCCCAGAGTTAAAAACAATATTTAGTATTAGTATTTTCACACTCAGTGATCTTGGTAATTCAAGCAATCTGATTGGTTAGCTCTCTCGGACTATGACGTTATATTCACCGCGCTAGGCGGTGAATCAGGCGGTGTGCGTCACGACCCACAAAGGTTCATGGGTAAAACTGTTACTGAGCCTCATTTCAATCGTGACACGGTCGAGTTCGCATCTCGTAAGAGAAATGAATCAAACCCAGGGATCAAAACACTGCTGCCTTTTCCGAAAAACATTACGGAAGAGAGAGATTTCGAGAAATTTCAAGATCTCATAGTGGCCTTAGATGCTTGCTATTGGCTTCACAAGACAATTTCAAGAAGTTTATCGCGATTCGGAGACGATCGTGCAATCTAGCCGACTTTGAGCGGCGACTAATTTCCTGCTTCTCATACGATTTTATGTACTGTTTGGTTTATATGTATGTTTTTATCTCACAGTTAAAGAGATATGTAGTTCATACCTGGATTTGCTTAACTAAAAAAAAAATTCATTCATTAGAAGTGTTTATATATTTGATGGACTTTCTTACCCGCAAAGCAGGGGGAGCGCGTGCAAACAGCAAGGTGAGAAATCGTCTCTCATAACAATGTTATTTTCATCGACAAGTTTATATTATTTTGAAAACAGTGCCCGCTTGAAATCCTTATGAGCAAATAAATCTTCAATTAGGCAAGGGGAAAACGGACCGAAAGAGCCGAACAGCTGCAGCACAATCGGAATTTCACCGAAGCTACAGCCGCAGAAATAAACAGTGAAATAAACCACGATCTTGTCTGTGCGGTCATTGAAGTGAGCGCAGTATATCGATTTTGTTATAAAGTAAACCCTACCCTCACAGTTTTAAAATCCTGTATGTTGTCTGGATCTTCGATAATGGTGTTGTGTTTTGGTAGAGATTTATAACAATTTATTCCCTCACGTATTAAAGTTTACACAAAGATAGCACACACCGCATGCAAATTATTTTAAAGTCACGCTTTCAGTTTCCGCACTGGGTTATGAAAAATGTCTTGTTTCCAAAGGTTATTACAATATTCAAACTTATTTACCTTTTGTGGTTTAAAATAGAACAAAGTCTTCCTGGATTTGGCGTTACTCGCTTCACGTCGGCTTCCGCTTCGGCATGTTTTCTCAGCCCGTTTCCCGGGAGTTGTGCCACTTGGCTGAGACGATGTCTTAATTCCAAGACACTTTCAACGGCTCATAACTGGAAAACTAACAGGGGTAGACCCGGGTAGACCCCGAAAATTGCAAAGAAGAAGGGTTGAAGTAACAAGATGGCAAAAATAATTCGATAAAACCGCTAACAGTAACCAGCAATAAATCCAAGAAGAACGGCAAAAACAACATTCAAATCCTCATGGCGGCCCGCACATGACCGAGCAATTCAAACTCGTCACAAACGCTCAAGAAAGCAAAATATTTAAAAGTAACGCAACTGCTATCAAGATAAAGTGTTCCAACAACTTTCCAAGGCGGTATAGTGTCGAAATTACCAACACAAGCTTGGAATAAAGCGAAAATTTCACCACGTATACCTCTGCAAACAGCTCTTTCCGAGGGCGAAAATCACTCTACAAATGACGCATTCTGATTGGTCGAATCTCGTGACGCACACCGCCTGGCGGTGAATATAAAGCCGAACAAAATCGCTGTCGTGAACTGGGTGTTTTGCCAAAGTTTCAAAGTAAAACCTTTTTGAAAATACACGAATATCCAAGTGCTGATGACTTTGAAGGCAAGAAAAGACTTCATGGTGTTTAAACAGCGTGATTTATTGTGAAGTGGTTTACATTAGCTGACTTTTTGTACGCTGGAAGCTGTGTTTACCACTACAGAGTAAAACGAGGTCGCTTTGTCACTGTTTTGTGATTTCGGGATTTTCTCGCAAGACCAATTTTGCCTATAAATAGAAGTTAATTTATGGAGAAGAGAGGAAGGCAAATATTTTCGAAAATTGTACGTGCCAGCAACTTAACAAGGCAAAGAACTTTGGAGATAAACAACGCTAACCTTGATCGCACCCGCTGTTGACAGCATTTGCAAGAAGCGATGAAGAAAACTTTCTCATTCACGGTGAGTTGACAGAAGCAAATAAAGCTCTAGATTCTTTTCTTCTCAGAATTGGGTAGTAATTTAAATTTTCGGCGTTTTCTTTTAAACCGTTGATGCTAAAGCTTACAAAACTCGATACAAAAGGATTAAAACTATCATTTGCCATGATTGAAGATACTGTAAAGATCTAACTTTAGCGCATCCACTGTTTACGACTTCGTGTTCACGCATGAATTTTCACCCGTCAATCAAACTAATCGTTTTTTAATGGTTTCCTTTCTGATTCTGTTGAGATCACTTCGTGTGAATATACTAAAACAATTATTCGGATATACATCAAATCCCATATAAGAGGATATTTTATAACAACCCATAACCCTGTTGATCTCTGACCTCTGGTCAAATCCGGTGGACTACAAGACTATAGTATTCCATTTTAGTCAATATATCCAAAAACATGTAACAGGCATTCTTAGTTTTCCAATATGTATATTAAATTCTAAAGAGTCTCTTGCATTTGTTAAGCTTGACCAAATAATCAGTGAATTTCAGACAGTGGAATAATTGAAAGCAGTAGGTTTTTGTGAAGCGGGACAAAGAAAAAATGATCAGGGATGATAAGCACTTTGTGGGTTTTCAAGAAGAAAACGCGAACACAATACCCTCAGAAATCCCTTGTAAACATGTTGTATACCTGGACGGAACCCCTTCAGGACATACACCAACAGAACATCATATTCGAAAAAAACAGATATTTTACTCACAAATGACTCGCTTGCACCAAAACAATAACCTGAATTACAGCCGTCTTCTCCGGCCAGTCGCTCACTCCCCGAGAGAGAAACAGAAGCAACGGGAAAAATTACAGTAAAACTTACTCTTTGCAAACATAAGGAAATAAGTTATAGAACAACTCACTTTTTTAGTTGCTTCCAAAGCATTCTTTTTTCTTATAATATAAAAAATTAATGAAAGAAATAGGCACAAACTTGTTAGCGTGCTTACCCATTTACATACGCAGTGAGTACGAAGTGCCTACAAAGCGCGCAATAAGCGAAGAACTATAGCGCGAGAATGGTTACTCCTTGTCCTCAAGGTACTTCCCAATTCATAGTAAGGAGAAGAGAAATAAAAGGCTCGATGAAACAAGAATAAACGAGAATTTCTGTTAATACTCTTTCCTCTCCCTTGTCCGCCATTTTGTATGTTTTGAAAATGACCATCGCCATGGTGATCATGTTATGGATGGTGACGTAGACCATTGTTTTCGTTTCTTCCAAAACTGGCATACTCCCGAACTGTTAACGGACCCTGTCAGATTATGTCTCGATGCGTCATACTTTGTACCTTTCTACGGTAGCAATCTCACAGTGAACTTACGCAGTAGGACGGCTGAGGAAAGAAGACAGCAAACCTTGTGTGACAGGCGTGACAATAATTATGGTTTGAAAAAAAACTTTGATCTACAAAACCTACCAAAACTTCACCTTTCTTTAAACAGAAAAAGATGACAGTAATGTTAAGTGAAGATCACTACAAAACACACAACTAACAGCTCTGTTACGTTTGTCACGCCTAAACGTTTACGTCTTCTTCTTTCTGCCGTCATGTTGCGTAAGCTCACTATTTTAGGAAAACAAAAGAAAAACAGTTCGAGAAATACGACTACAATACGTGCATCGCGGCCATACTTTTTTGACAGCTATTCATTCACAGTTGCGTTATTTTTGTTATTTTTTTCATTAGTAGGCGGGATGTCGAAAACAATGGCTTCCTTGCAGGCGTTCCCCTCCTCCCTCCTCTCTCGCACGTGGTCTTGCGCCCTAATTCCCTTCCCCTTCCTTTCGAACGCCTGCCACGCAGGCTTATTTAATCTAGACGTAGTTCTTTTTTTAATTCGACTCCCTGAAATAATAAGAACACTGATTTTGTTGTTTATTTTGCTCCATATTTATGGCGTTGCTACAGCGACAGAGAGTTATTTTCTGCCACGTTCGCAGCAATTTCTTTCCTTAGTATGAACGTTAACTGCGCTTAAGCTAAAAAAAACACATAGTAATCAATAACAATCGATAAAAAACATTATCGACTTCTATCGGAAATCGATATTAATCGAAGTCACAACTTTCTTCTTTTTTTGTATCCATTGATATCGGAAATCATTATTCATCGATATTTGAAATCAATGACTATCGATTATTATCGATTATAGGTTTAAAGATTAACTACGTGTGGCATATTTTAATGTGTAATACTATGCGGTCACATCGCACAGTCCTGGCTCGATTTTTTTAAATGATTTTTAATCTTTATTTTTCTAGTAATGTTCCCACAACAAGCTTGTAAAAACAGATGAAAAAATCTCACTTTGCAATATTATCCCTCAACAGCAAAATGCCCTAAAGGCGAGCTGAGATGTGATGGAGAAAAATGCATCAGTGTGACGAAGCTTTGCGACGGTAACGCCGACTGCGAGGACGGCTCGGATGAGGAGCCGAACAATTGTCGTAAGTCTAACGCTTCATAGTTCTTGTTCCTATAACCTTTAGCATCAGCGTGCATATTCTCTCACTGTTCTCAGTACACTTCCAAACTTTCTGAGTTAGAAGAATTTATTTAACAATCAAAGCCTTTTGGTGACGTTTCCTGAAATCCGAGAAGCGTGTGATGTTTGATAAGCAATTATCTTTAGTCAAAATAACAACCGAAAGTAGATATCTCGCTCGTGCGGGCACGGTTGCGATGGAGATTTCCTCCTTAGATTTTTGTTCGGCGATTTGCTGCTGGGTGTGCAAACGCTTTGCCCAAAACAAATTCGCCGTCTGGTTAGCTCAGTTGGGAGAGCGCTGGTCTGCCATATGGGAGGACTTGGGTGCAAACCCCGCCCGGATTAATATAACAGTCAGGGTCTTCACCTAATTTGAAGATCTTGTCCCAAACCAGATGGCCGCTCCATTAAGCGGTGACCTTAAGCTGTAGGCCTGGTCTCCTTCATCCTTCCTTATCAACTTCCTCATCAACGAAACGTTGCGACGGCGAAGCCGATTGCGTGAACGGTTCGGATGAGGCGGAGAATAATTGCCTTGTGCCCTTAGCCCTGACATCAGCATGCATATTCTACTCACTGTTCTCAACCCACTTCTTATTATTGTGACGAAAGGGAATTTCTTCAACAATCAAGGCCGTTTTTATGGCCTTTCCTTTATTCTAGCGCTCTGACTGTGTGATGTTTCAAAAGCAGTAATCAAATATAATAGACTGTGACGTCAGTGAAGCCAAGCATGTTCCTTTTTTAGTGCTTGCTAACAAGCTGTTTGTTGTCTTGTAGCATGGAGATGCCATTAGCTCCTCAAAAAAGAAAAAAAATTCCAGTTTTTAAAGCTACAGTCAACTCTTTCTGGCGATGCATTGCATAGCATAGTTCTGGCTCGATAAGAGTGATTGTCGTGAAGCTGTATTGAAAGAGTAAATTTAATGTTATACTTTATCGGCCCACACCATTTGCAGTTTTGGTGGACATCTCATGAACATACCTTTAATACTAGCTACTTTCTTTTTATATCATTTGTGACAACACTGTTGAGGGCTTGATTTTAAAGGGTTCCTCGTAGATCTGGTATCTCTGGACGATTGGACTGTAATGTGGGACGCCCTTGTAGTAATCCCATAGATTCTCTATTTTTTTTGCCACGCCTTCTTTTTTGTGTCACATTTAATGAAAGGAGGCAAGCAATTGTGCTTAAAGTAGTACTCTAAAAACATTAATTACCAATTACATGATACAAAAAGCCACATTTCCTATCAGACAGGTGCAGCGTCCTTTCACAAGTAGATTTTTCTGAAACATCATCACCATTGGACGCGTCATCGCGTAGCTAGAATTCCCTGCCCAGTGAGGTCACCAAAAAATTTCCTTCAGCTTAGACTTGGTTAGCGTCCACTTTGCACCGTTTAGCTCTTTGTATCTTGAACTCGTGTCAGTTTCTGTTTCGCTGTCTTGTTTGTTCGTGTTTGTGTTGTTGTAGTAGGTGAGTCAGATATACATATGTTACAGTCGATAGACCACCCTTGGATCAATCATCTAAAAACAGCTTTTCACGATTTGAATGGCCTCTTGTGTGTTCAACGGGGTCTTTTATTATTCTAAGCCATTTCTGAATAAGGCTGAGATCTTTGCAGCTGTGGTTGAACCATACATAGTTGTGCTTTATTCTTGATAAAATGTATTTACTTTTTACCAATCACTTAACCATGTTAGAAGCTTTGTGAATCTAACTTCCTTTAAAACAAAATATGGCTGAATTTTCTACATTTCAGACAATGGGACATCAAGCTCGTTCAATGTTGGTTTAGCTGGTGGATTGATTCTTGTTACCCTCTCACTGGTTACCTGCGCGGTCATAGGAAAGCTGTGGTATAAAACGTCAAGACGTTCTAAAAAGGTAAACGTTTACGCCTTTCACACCGGCCTCTGTAACAAAAACAACAGGAAGCATGAAATACTACCACATTTTAAACTTATTTTTACGTGGATGACAAGAATAGTATAATAGCCGAAAACCGAGTGTAGCTAAATGTCGTGGGTCGTGGGTAGAGGTCGTGGGTCGTGGGTGTGGGTGTGGGCAATTGTCGTGGGTAAAAAAAAAGTCTTCAAAAAAAAATTAAAAAATTAAATAGCAAAAAGTTGTAAAATTCATGAAACGAAAATCTATTCCCTATTCCCTATTCCTATTCCCCTTCCCCGCGGTCAGCAAAGCAAATAACCGAATCCTCTAGCACAAACGGACACTAAAAAGACATTTAGGTGAAAAATAAAAGAAACTCTGTGCACTATGTAAACCTGAAGCAGGCCGTATAGAAAAACAGGAGACTGAACTGCTTTTTCTCAAAGATGTCAACATTTGTGACTGAAACGTCCATTCAGTTTAAGGAGTGACAATTCGAATCGTTACAGCAAAGATTTTGTACACAAAACAAAACAAAAAGTAAACAAGAAAATTGTATTTCCGTAGGGCAATAAAATTTACATACAGTCTCGCCTTAACTTGAAAGGTTGGGAATGAAGGTGGTTCCTTCGTAAGGTAAGAGACCTAAAACGTCTATCCAAAAATATGAAATACCTAAAAATTGTCCTTTTTCCCCTCCCTTTCTCACGGTGATCGCATTCCATCGTGATAAAAAATCTCCACTGACAGGAGCCCACTGCCACTGATCATTGGAATTGTACTACCGAATAAAGATAAATAACGAGCAGCTATTTCCATTCAGCGAGTCAGAGCTGTCCCATACTTTCTGCAAACTGCAGGTACAATTTACGTCTGTTTCGTTTATTTCGCGGCGATAGCTCAGGTATGGATAAATCTTCTTCGGCAACATGTCTTTTATACAGTAATGTTGTGAATGGGAAGCCAAGTCCCACGGGAAGAGGACGAAGAAGAAGGCAATCAAGGAGTTGGAGATTTTCGTTTCACAAATATTTTACAACTTTTTTTTACTTATTCCTTTTTTTCAATTACTTTACTTTGTCACTTTTTTCTATACTTTTTTTACCCACGACATTTCGCTACACTCCAGAAAACCCAGTCGGAATAACTTAAAGAGACAAACAGGCTGTGTGGTTTCATTCATGGCGGCTGGAGAAAAGAAATTAATCAAAGTGTGTATTAGGTACTGAACACGGAAATTAAAGTTGTTGATGACAGAGTGACAGTGTATACTACCGTGAATAATTCATCGAGAAGCGAGCGGAAGTGAGCTAGGTTAATAAATCTGTCGGAATTTGCTTCACCCGTGGCTCTCACGAAATACAGTAGCCAAGCGAAGTGTCATCTTGCTTTGGTCATAAATCTTTCTATCGGTTTGGTATCCAGAGTTGCCTAGCAACGATGTCGCGACTAAGCTCCAATTAACGTCATTCAGTCTGACGTCTCGTCTCTGTAGGTGCATTTTTCGGTTTCCAGGCAACACTTCCATGGAGCCGGTTGACGTCAAGGAGCATAGACCAATTCGGCTAGCCTGCGAAGCAAGCGTTTCTGTGCGGTTTAGGAGCAAAGAACGAGGAAAGTCAAAGACCGCGGGAAAAATGGCGTAAGTAAAAGAGCGGGGAGGGGGGAAGAAAGGAAGGAAACGCTTGCAGACAAACCCCTCGATTTTGAAAACCACCCACATGGCCTGTCGTGTCAATATTGTTCGAATAGCCAAGCCAATCAGGCGCTGCGTTCGCTGGCGAACGCAGGTTTTCAAAATCGAGGGGTTTGTCTGCAAGCGTTTCCTTCCTTCCTTCCCCTCCCCCTTCCCCCTCTTTCATTTTTTGGCTATCGTTTCATTTCTCGCACGGTCAAAACCGAAAATCTTGTTCCTCGGTCTTGTTTTGCTCCGAAACTAAACGGAAACGCTTGCTACGCAGGCTACAATTCGGCTAACTCAATGTTGTACCCAATTCATACCCTTTGGGAATAAAACTTTTTGTCTCAGGAATTTCCATATCATTTAAATGTGAATGCCACCTGATAATGCAAATACAGTGCACAAAGAATCTTAACCCCGAGAGATCTGAATTGGGTACAACATTTCGTTAGCCGAATTGGTCTATTGGCGGGGGCACCCAACGACGGTTTCCTCCATGCATTGAAAACACTTTTTAGGCTATCCAGAGTACTTTTAGATCTCTAGAAATACATTCTAAGCGGCGCTATAAGATTTGTATCTGTTCGGTCGTCCTAGGGCAACTTGAGTCTTTTGGAAATTACAAGGGCCTCCGTATTATTTTCCCGAAAATTTTAGATGTAATTTTAAGTTTTACGAAAGTGAGAATTTTTCTGATTCCTCCCTCCATCGCCTGTTTGAATACGAAAATTTTAGGTTTCCTTTTTCTACCAGAAAAAAGGCTAACTTGGGTACTGAAATGCGAAAAATTATCATTTAGAAAATCCTAGGGAATTTATTAGACATGTTACGAAAATTGTACATGAATGGAACTGTAATCTAGAACTTTTTAGCCTTCCCCAAGCTGTAGTCAGAAAAATTCCCATTAGCGAAAATTTCACACAACAGATTTCAAACCCAACGACCCTTTTCTGAGGGTACCAGGCTGACTGGTTACGCGTACGCGTGCGCTATGAGCGCGCGCATCGGACAGTGATCATGCTGACTAAACAGGTGGTGACTCATGACTCCGAGGACTGACCGACTGTGTGAATAGCGCCTGTCAGTCCTGTGTATCGGTCGATGGACACTCAATAAGTGCCGTGCGAATTGAGATCGGCAGGGTACAAGACGTCTGAAACTGGAATTAAAATCACTTAAATGCCTTTTCTTTTCTTATTTTTGGTCTTCTTATTTTTTTATTATAGTTATTCTTATTATTTCTATACATTCTACGTCGCCCTAGAAAATTCGAAGACATTCCCACAATAGATAAAGTTTTCGGAGAAAATTTGAAAGGACCCCTAAAAATTTCGGCGAAGGGAAAAGCTCATCCGGTAACCTTACGTTTTTGGAAAGCTTTCACTGTAGGCTGTTATTTTCGGGAAAGGCGATAAATACCCCTAAAAAATTCGAGAGGTTCAAAGCAGTCCTAGGATGACCGAACAGATCAAATTTTTTTAGCGACGCGAATTACTCATTTATATTGCTTTTAAAGCACTCCAGGATGCATAACGAGGCATTTCACATCATTTCCCAGAAAACGGTCGTTGGGTGCCCCTGATTAATTTCGACCGCAAAAGCATTTTACAGATAACATTGGAGCAACTTGGACCATTACGGCTTTATAGGTCGCGGGATATGTTTGTTTTTCGGAAGTGTGTTTCAGTTTGGCTTTTTACCGTCAAAACCTTGCTTTTCCCTGACATCATGATCTGTAGCTTTGTAATCCATGTTACACCGAGGGAAACCCACAATGAATTGGTTCTTTCCCCGCCGATTGATGTTACCGTTGGATCAAATCAACGACGCTGAATCAAAAACTGGCCGGTTTCAGCTCTCCTCCGTACCGCATTGATCGGCCGTTAAGCCCGAGGTCGAATTAACACCGAATTAATGCAAAATGGGCTTGAAATACTCGTTTCAGCTAATTTTTCTCAAATCTATCTTTGAATTCACGATAAATACAGCTCCACAAGCTTCGAACGGTGTGTATGGCAGAGAAAACTACTTGAAGTGTAATAATCGTACTACGTCAACATTTATTCAGTGCCAGCGTGGCCCAGTGGTCTGGGGGATGCACTCTCGCGCAGGAGGCCGGTTATTGTGTAGCTTCAATTAAATCTCCGCATGGATATTTTTGTTTTCTTTGTACATTTTTTAAAATCACATATTTATCTGGGCGACCTGTGGTGAGCCCAGTTTAAGAAATGGGTTTCATTTTTTTCTCGGGAGGGCGGCGGGGGGTATTTCCTGGGAAGTCGTAGCGGGGTGAACCGTCCGCCTCATCTAATCTTTACACTATTTCAGAGCAATATCTATAAGGTTAATGTGAGAGAGTTACTCTCCCGGGAAAAAACGGGGAGCCTGTTGAAGACATCCTGTCCCCCTCAACTGAAATCCCCAATTTAGGGCGGCATTACTCCATACCATACCGATGCTAACCTTTATCTGAATAAATAATGAGGCATCAACTTTACAAAAATATAGCTGATTTGTTGGTATACCACTTAACTTTTTCTAAGATGTAACGTAAATGGTCGAGAGAGGGTCTAATTTTGTTTAATTTTCGCCATATGTTTGAACTTGAAATCAGATTTAATTGGCGACTTGGAAGATTGTGTGATAATTGGTCATGCTGTTTGGGAGCAGAGATATTTGATGTCTGGGCCTTGCATGAATTTATACTTCGAAAGTAAATGATTAATTTTCGTTTGTTTGCTTGTTATTAATAGCAACACGTCATTGAACCCCCAAGTGGTATGACTGCAAGAAATTCTATGGGGGAAGAGAATGATGCTATGTTTACACCTGATCACGAAGACAACAGTAACGGTATTATAGATTCTCTTCAAGAGGAAGGAAGAGTACAGCTCCTTGGCGACACAACCGAGATATCCTCTGTATCAAGGCCGTCTGCCGGTACTTAAAGAACGTTTGATCCTTAAAACCAACTTTTGACAACAGCGTTTAACAAAAAAATGTCATTACTACTCATGCATGGTGGCAGCAATGGGGAAATTTAAAAGAAACATCGTATTTTTAATTCATATATTGCGTGGCTCAGGCTTGTTTGAATTTAAGTGGTATAATGCCCACAAATTGCTCTGCTTTAGAGTTGCCCTGCCGCCTGCATTTTTTTTTTTTCAGAGCAAAATTATTCCGGAAAAAATTATGTTTTAAGGGAAAGTACAAAATCTCCCTAAGAGAGTAGCAATAGAATCGAAGTCAATTCCGTTAATTTGGAAAGATATTTGATTTATACAACGATCGTTGCTATAAGAGTAACAAGCAAATAAAGTGGACTTTAAAGTCGTTTCTTTTTCGATGTCGATAACCAATTCCGTGCACGTGTAGACTGGAAAATAAGAAACTATTTTGATCCAGTTGGTTGAATTACAAAACCTTCCTCACCATTTACCAGCTTCTCTCAGCTTTTCGTCGTAGATATTTCAGATTTTTAAGCTCAAAACGCTCCAAAATACGACCGCACACCACATCAAACAACATCTTGGTCTCTGCCGTTGTGAAATCTGTTCCAGGAAAAATAATTTATGCTGCCTACTTGATTTCGGCAGGCAATGATCTGATTGGTGGAAGTCGATAACAACAAATCCACGCTTCCAGTCATCTTTTCGGGAAGGAGCGAGAGCTCATTTTTCAGGAAAGGCTGAGAAATCGAGGCTATTTTAAAAAGGGAGATTCCAGTTAAAAACACCAACAACAATCGTCAATAATTTAACGTTTCTGTTTGTCTTGCTTGTCTGTTCCTTTTTTGGACGACGTAGAAGACTCTCGAATTATCCTGGCATTTTCCTCTCGGTTCTATTATTGGAAATACTTTGTTTAACCCGACTACGACAAATAGGTAGCTTAGTTTTGTCTTGCCCAAAAAGCAAAACAAAACCCCTTTGACATTTCTTTTTAAATTTTATAGGCAACAGACTTACTAAGTTCATAACTCAAGCCCCTTTTTTTGTATAGCAAAACAGTGCAAACGCCCAAAACAGGACGCTCCGAAACACAAAGGTATTAACTCTAACAACTGAAGATGCGCGTCTCAAAATATGAAAAATACTCTTGGTGCTTAAGACAAAGAATACGATGCTGTGTTCATTCAAGAGCAAACTAAGGAGCTGGATGTTCCAAATCTGTTCTCCTTTTGAGACTTTACATTTTTGAGCAGCAAGTAATAATCGCTATGGTATTTTAGCCGTCTCTCCTTGCTACTCGCCGCTAGGGAGTCGCTTCGCCAGGAGGGAAGTCTGCAGGGACTGAAAATCTATACCGATGACGGAAAATCTGTCCGGAAGCTGGTCAGGAGCTCTGATTGGCCAAAGGAGTAGTTACATTGTTTTAGCTATTGCTTACGAATGACCGACAAAGACAAAGGGCCACGAAGGTCAAATGAAAACGCGATGAATTACTACAAAACAGTTAATATTAGTGGAATTTATTCTTCCTTACAAGAAGCATCTGAGTTTTGCTGAAGCTCGTTCGCAGAAGAACCCAAAACTTTACCATAATCGATCAGGAGAAACAAAATCGAACAACTATTCATTTGGAACCCCGTAACTAACAGGTTAATTATGTAAACATCGATTTTACCACCAGTGTGGAATTTCTGTTGTTGAGGGGAAGACGTCCCTCCTGGCGAAACTTCCCTACCGGCGAGGAGCGAGGAGAGACAGCTGTTTTCTCAGGCTAATGGTATTTCTCCTCTCCCTGTGAAGAGTTAATTTAAGTTGTTCTCATGGTTGAAACACTGCAAGAGGCTACTGGTGGTAAGTTGATAAACCATAAATCTGTCCCTTTCCAGGGCAAGTTTGTGTCGACAAGTCAAAACAGCGGTTTCACAGAAGTGTGTTGCCCAGCCCAGCACCCGTTGACATGCCTGCCAAAAGAAAAGTAGAGCCCAGCAAGCCGAAGGCTCGCAAGATGCGCAGTTATAACATCGGTAAAGACAGCACTTGCATCGGACAAGAAAATGCTTTGCATGGAGAGAGGTACAATTAGTGTTATGCAATTCCATAGTGTAATCTTTGAATATCGATTGAATAAGCGGATCAGTCTCATAATAAACCCTAGTAATAGTTGACACTACAGCTTCCCCCGTTCTGTATATTGTCGGTCAATAGTATTCTTGCTCGTTGTGTAGCTCTTTGAAATATACCGATTCATAATGAGGATTTTCACTCATATTCCATAAATACAGGAAACGCAAGGTTCCATGCACAGTTTCAGGTCGATTTACACAGCTTTGATCAAAACAATTCTCAGTTTCGAGAATAGTTTATTCTAAACCATAAGAAAAGATTTAATTAGAACTTGAATTTTTCGCTATTTCTCTTTCACTTTTGACATTCAGTTGATTTTATTTGCGGGAAAGTAAGCCTTAGAAATTAAACGTTTGATCGATTCACGCTCGCACATTCTAGTCTTATTTGAAACTTTATAACAAAAGGACATCTGTGAGCAGGGAATAAGTCAGCACAGAATTTGACTGTGGGCGAATTTCTGCAATCGTCCACCGTTCTGCTAGTGATAAGCTAGCCGTTGTTCACTCGTCTTGCTTGTTTGGGGCTGAATCTTATTCCGGTCAAAGGGAGAGAAAGAGTGTCTGGCAAGGTTTCCAATATAAATCAAAGATTTGTGAACTCGTGTCTGGCAAACACTCCAAGTGTTTATATATACACAGTTAAACGCACCTTATAACCTCATCTGCGTTTGACTAGTGTCTTTTGGTCCATAATTTTCAAAACAACTGCTCCACAGAATGTCATTGCGTAACGCGAAAGAGTATCAAAGTATGACTGCACAATAAATGTCACAAAATCTACCTGAGCGGTCCCTTCAGGATTTTCCGTCTTTACGGCTTCCTAACCATTTCGTACTTGCGGGCGCAAACAATAGAAACGTCATCACTACCTACCGATTCCTCGCGGTCCCTGTTCAAGCAAATCGAGATTTTTTCTACATTGACTGTATGACTGTACATTTCAACCGTAAGTACTTTCCTTAATATACGCGCGAGTTACTAGAGTGCCTCCTCGGGATTTCGCCTTCTGGGCGAAATCCCTGCGAGGGCAATTAAAAACATTTGCCTTCTAACTGACCAAAATCTTTTATTTTTTTTCAAAAAAGAAGGAAGTCATAAAATAATAGTTTCTTGGTGTCTCGCACTGTGGCAATCAGTAGAATCACCCCACACAGACATAGCTTACCCATGCAGTGCTCGCTCACTTAACACTGGTTATAACTCTGACCAGTTACTAGCGAGAGCTCTATCTCAAGCGTGCGTTTGGATTTTTCCCTCGGGAGTGGCTTTCTGTGTGTAAATAAACACACGTGCAAACGGATTTGCCCAGTTTAGCTGCAAGGGCGGGAAGATTGGTTTTCCTACTATTCCTTGATCTTTTCCGATAAACAACCTCTGCAAGTGGTTGTTTTGTCTGTTTACTTTCCCGAGGCGCGACCTGCTGCTGCTCCTGCTTCACTTGCTCTTTCTGCTCCGTCTGTCGGGAATTCAGCGCCAGTTAATACTGTTGTTGCTACCCCACAAGAGTTAAATTCGTTTCTTAGCTCTATATTTTGCTTTCACTAAGTTTACTTGTCTTCTGATTGCCCTAGTCATTTTTCTTACGTCGGTATTTTTGTCGGTTGGGGCCGGCTTTGAAATATTGTCTTGACGTTTCCCTTGTACGGTTGGGGGCGGCTTTGATTTAGAGTTTTAGCTTCACGTTTGCGGCAAACGTCTGATTCAAGTTTAGAATTTCACGGTAGAAAACGAGTAGATAAAAACAGCTCAAAACAATTCTTACGGAGAAAAAATTAAGTGAAACTACTAATTTGTGGAGAGACATAATGACCAGTAAACGACAATTGAAGGGGCAACTTGGTCATGTGGTAAAATTGCGCGTTTGTCTTTTGACGAGGCCTGCCTTGGCTAATCACGCTTCAATGGGAACGCACGCTGTATACTGAAATTCTCGCTGTACAATTTCATTCACACGCGATGTTGGCCGAGAATAATTATTTTACATGCTGGCTTGGCTTTTGCTTGTCTCTGTGAACGTAACTATTTTCTAGTCTTATTCGTTTCGATTGTGTCCGACAGGAGTTATCGCAAATCCACATGCAGCTTGTCGACACAAACTTGCCCTGGATTGAAGAGTGGATGATCGAATGTTTTTTTTTTCTCTCAGTTTGCGAGCAGGCCGCGGAATTTTCCAAATCCTGCAATCTGATTGGTGTCGTCATTCTCTATGAACTACTATGTCGTTCTTGGTCTTTTCCCCACTATTGATTTTTGCTTCCAATTCTGAATCTAGACCGGTGTTAAAGTGGTACTGCCTCCTCTACTTGGATTTTAGTTTGCATAATAACTGGCCGCTTTTTATTTTCTTTCATCCGGCGTCCGAAGCAATAACGCAGAAATGAAAAAAAATTAAAACAAAAAACAAAAGAAGTGAAAGGGGGAAAGAGTGGTAAGAAAGACAACTTAGTTTACACGACAGGATATTCGCAACTTGTCACCCATCCAATTCCTAACCCCACCCATCAGGGCTTAATCAGTTGCAACCTTCGCCAGGTTTAGCTAAACAAGTGTGTCTATTATTATCATTATTTTCCCCGCATTCTCTTGCTGTCAGCCAGTCGGATTTCGACCTACTTTGCAAATTTGTTTTTCCCTTACTAATTTCCCCAAGTCTCAACTTTTGCTGTGTCTTTTAACTTACCGCTCGCTGGCTTAAATGTTTATTTACTCTCTACTACTGGGTCATCTTTATATAAGCCTGGTAATTGGGGGCTCCCCTATATTTTGCATCAGCCCAACTATTCAAAATGAAATTCAGTTCCCGAAGCTTTACTTTAAACGCGTGTCTCGTTTTCGTGCTTTATCTTTGTCGTCCTTGAAGGGGAAATCCTGTACTGGAGATTTCAGGATAAATCCCCTAATTTGACAAGATGAATGTAGTCATAAGTACATATGCCGGCTGATGCGATAAATTTCGCAGGCTGGGGTTATGTGACTTCCCTGTTCAACGTGGAAATTTCATTGAAATGCGTGACTACTGGTCACCTTCCGAGCGCCCCCTCGCCGATTATCATCAGAGAGGCTCTAGCACTCAAAAATGCCTTCTTGACTGGTTTCGCTTCCGGCATCGATCCGGAGTTGACGCCTACGTGGACATACAGTCTACCGTTAGTTCGCACTTGGACAAATCAAGCTGGCATGAGCAAAGCTCTTTCAAACCAAGCCATCCAAACAACTTTGAAATTTTATATTGCCCTGTCCTTGGTGTACTGGTTTCTCCAGGAGATAACCTCACGGACGTCCCCTCCAGGGTTCCCTCCGCCAGTGTTTGCGTGCTGTCCCCTCGTGTTTGGAAAGAAAACTAGAACAGTTGGGGCCCTCGCTCCATCTGTTTAATAGCCTTAGATTCTAAGGCCCTATTGCTGCTTAGGGCTGCCGTTTGATATATTTCTCACTTTGCCCAACCAAAGGGTCCGCCGGAGTCATTGTTTTGTCTCAGACCTTCCATCCTTTAAACAACTCCTAATTCTTTCCAAATTTGGCTTTAAGAGCTGGTTTAGCGCTTCGGTTTCTAGCCCCCTAGCCTTTTCCTTTTACCTTTGTGGCATCTGATCCTCACACCCGTCGTTACTGGTGGCCTGTTATCTCGGGCGCGCTAATGATTCTGTCCTCCTCGGTACTTTGGCCGACCACATCGTGCTTTTATTTACTACTTCAGACAATGCATTCCTTTCTTAGCATTTACCTTGGAACATTTGGCCGTTTAAGGTATCTTCCTAATTCCACTTTTTTCGTTTTGGGGTCTCTGGACGGTTCCTTGATTCTGGCGCCCTTCTCTGTGGTGTTGCGAATGCTCGTATCTAAATGGCGACTGTTTTCCGTTCCGCCAACGATGTACGTGGGCTTCAAAGGTTTAATTCTTGGCTCACATCTCCAAGACGCTTAAATTAGGATTCGCAAAGACAGACACCAAAATAATTAAACGCGACTGCCCTAGAGCCTTTTGAAAGGTCTATTAGCACCAGAAAGCGCAACCGAAGGCTGTGTTTTTTAGATTTTTGTCCTCTTTACGACCACGTAAGACGTTATTTTCGGCCACATCGAAAGGTGTTGTTAGATCATTCTCTATATCTAGAACAAAATAGCAAAGGTAAAAAATGATGCGCAAAGACTCGTATCAGCGCCTTGGGTTACAGGGTAAGCAGACTTGCAGCTCTCTTACTCACGATTATCTGCTGGTACAGTGGACTCTCTCATCGTGAAATTTTTTACCCATTTTCAATTCATTGGCCGTGCAAGTGTCTGGAACGATCGCACTTGTTTTGGACCGAAATTTCGCCTCGCACTTGTCGGTCAAGCAATATCATAAACCTATTCAATCGGAACACAGTTACAGGCTAAAGTGTGTTCAAAGCGAGCCCCTGTTTTATACGAGAAATACAAGAAACTGCATGGTGTGCCACTCAGGATATCTTCTGTTACGTAACAGCATTTCGCCTTCCGAACCGTTACATTTACACTCGAGATGAAGCATTTGTCTCGCTTGGTTTTTGCGCAGGCCATCTAGATCTGATCCTTGTAGAATAAACACAGTTGATGTGTTAAGACACCCTGACGGCGCTTAACTAGCTAACTGTTTCACCAATGCGTCAAGAGTAACCTGAGATCAGGTTCTATTTTCGTTTCGCTTTGAAAATTACATTCCGGCGGGCAAGGCGAAACG
>CALNXK010000543.1:10000-45000 GCA_942486035.1 Porites lobata | reverse complement strand
GAAAAGAAAATTCTTTAAAAATTGATCGTGCCTCTTAAACCCTATCTATCGCTTAAAAAACCCTCCCTTGAAATGTAAACAGATGATCTTTTGATTCTGATCTTGCGAAGAGCTTGAAATATGCACTAAAATGAAAATTATAAATTTTGTTACACACGGTACTAGCTCAAGTTCGCTCTTCGATTTCCCAGACCAATCGGGAGCCGTTCGTGTACTGCACAGATACTATTTTCTCTGTAGTATTTCGCTGTATACAGCTACAAATTACATATTTTCTTAGGCAAAGATAACGCAAACGTTGTCAATTTTAATCAAAAGGCTAGAAAAACCAACCGTGCACTGTAGCTTTGTGCAAATTGTATGGTATTCGATAATTACACGTGTAAACAGGAACCTACCTTTGCTAATGTACACTGTTTGGCAGATCTTTCCAGCGTAAGATATAAAACTAGTACATGAAATGAAATTAAAGAACTCATCAAGTCAAATTACCTGATCGTACCGTCATTACTGAATAACAAGTCCGCAAAATATGACATGGAGTGATCGGTGGGAGACGAAGCTATTTTTAGGAGGACAACGAACTGCACGCTGGAACGGAACTGAAATGAACAACCTCAATCAAGTTCAGTCTTCTTGACGCTATTAAACGTTTCCCCCGAATTTGAACAGGAAGTTGTTTTCTATTTTCTTTCTCATTCTTGCATGTATTCTGCAGTTCGCCCACTATTTTTTCGTAACTTTTAATTTTTTAGCTAACTGGAACTGTTTAGAACTACCAACCCCCCCCCCCCCCCCCTCTTTGAACTTTCATTCGGTCTGATTCACAATAATTTTCGAACGGTGACAAAGTGATATTTGAAATGACATTTTATTTAGTATTTTTAAAAGCTCCTTCTTTTTTTCCCGATAGCCAGGAATGTTTTGAACGTAAAGGCTCAAGTGGCGGTGTTTTTCACGACTCTGCTTGTAGACTGACCTCACCACCAGTACCACGGACATAAAATCTGATCGGAGAGGGTCATACAGTAACTGATGGGTCTCTGAAAAGCGAAATGCAGTCACGTGGGGCGAGTAGGCTATATAGATGATGAACTGATTGTTTATAACCCCACAACCGTATCCCAAAAGTCGAGCCAGCCCGGGGCGAGCGAACACAATTTTGGGGCCACTGGCCACGCCCTTATGTTTAGCGGGAAATTGGTTGATTAGTCAAATCTCCTTAACTCCACGACCATGCACCTTTCCAAATATAGCCCTTCTTATCATCATATAGTTAGGGCCTCCCGTAAGCATTTGCAACTATTTTGATTTGTAGAAGACTGTTTAACAGTTTTCATTACTTTAATGTCTCGTAAACAACACGAGGTACATGTTCTGATCTCTCCCCCCCCCCCCCCCTTCCCCCATCCATAACAAAAATTTTCAGACCAACACTGAATTGCATGAAGGTATGTACAAAAATATGACCATCTCGAGGCAAGGTTCATCACTGTAACTTACCACATAAAAGCCTTTTCGTTGTTTGCCATCGACTGATTCTGTTCTGAATACTAAGGTCCCATAAACAACGCCACGTTTAGAAAGAGCCCGCCCTTTTCAATCCAAGAAAACCCAAGTAGCGATTTCACCAACGGACATAAGCCGTAAGAAAAGGACCGCATCAAATAGTTCATGAAATCACAAACGCCTCATGACACCTTTAATTCACTCTTACTTCGATAAACTAATTTTTAATTTTTAAGCATAAATGACATCAGAATGCGCGATTATGAGCATTGTAGCTTATGAAAAGAAAATTTAACACCTGATGCACATGAAAGCGTCTAAGAAGGGGACTAGGGGAATTAGGAACATTGTGCTTACCCCTGCAAAAATATTGGCTAGTTCTTTGAATAGACTCAATTAAAGCCGTTTTTGTTCAGTAAGGAGCTGTTAGATGGGGGGAAAGCTACATAAAGTAGATCGCATCAGAATACGGCATAGGACTAGGCTCTCAAAATCAATAAGCTGAATGCAAGACCAATTATTATGTAAAACAGAAAAAGTCCTTGAGGGAAAAAAATTATGGCTAGGGAAAAGACCCGAAGGTGGAAAGTTAGGATGGTAGCTTCTTTTCAGGTAATCGATCATTTACGTTAACTTCCGCTATCCGACGGGCATATCGGAAAGACTGAATGGATGAGAGTATAACATATTCAAGAAGAAACAAATTTGTGATTTTTCACAACTCAATAAAATAACTAAAATTGTGTACTACTCGGTTATACAAGATTTTTGTTTTCAATTTCAGATTTTTACGATGGGTCATTAGCCCCCGTACTCACTAGACACTACTTTACAATCATCGTGTTAAAATCAGTGAAATACTCCAAAACAATTTGGATTCCTACCCTTATACCTTTATTAAAAATTAAAGTTGGGAAGTTTGTTGTCTTCTAAAAGTAGTTTGAACAGCCGAACGACATTTTTTTTTTACACAGAGTGGGAAGGCAAAGCTTCACTTATCTCTTCTAAGGTAGAAAGTGTCAGCAAAACGTGAGAGTCGTCCTTGAGGGTAAAGTGTCTAACCTAATTTTCTCACCGATTGCAAGTGCCATTTCATCCACGCATAACCTCACCTAGTTAACAGAATTAGCAAATGTAGTGGGGAAACGTTGCGAGAGAACTGAGTAAGATGTTAGGGTAAGTTTTGGAAATTTTCCGCACACCTGGAATGTCCTGGCTACGCTCTTGATAGAGACTTTTGCTGGAGAGAAATTGAAACATGTTCGCTAATATAGTGACGACCAGAAAGGACAAGCCATAGGATAGTTCCAGAAAACCACCCATTAAAATAGATCACAAAGTTGTCGCGGCGGAGGATGAACTTGAAGGCATCTGATGAAGTGCAATTTTTCAAGGGGAGCCCAGACAAGATTATGTACGATGGGCACAGCTTGTTTGATCTGGAAAATTTAGAGAAGCTCAAGGCAAATCGCTAGACAACACATGCTAGAGCTGAACTAAAAATCTTTTGCGCCTTTGAACTCTGTCCCTAAGGGTAAAGGAGAAAGTTTCCCTTTATCAATGCATTAACCGAGCTGATTATGAATGTCTCCTTATGTTGGACGTCTTACTAACAAGCACATTACCACTACTTGCCCTCAGAGGCGTTTTTCATTTGACGAGCAGAGAAAATTACTAGGTTTTGACTGTTTGAAATTCTGGATACCAGAGTGAAGACGCCTTTTGTATGATGACGTCATCGTCCTACAGTAAAAAGCGTTCGTTTTTTACCACTGATATTACGTCAATCGGTACACTTATGTCGTCGAAAGGTCCGTGAGCATGGTAAATGATTTTACCTTAAACTGCGGACACATCTTCAATCACTCTTTATTGTTCGCGATATCGGATAAACACTCTGGTCTCTAACTGAATTTTCTTTGCTGTTTACTTTATTTTGAATTAGGACTGTCAGGAGTTGTCCATGCATTGTCTAGCGATTTTAAGCTTTTTCAAGGAAACAAAAATCTGGAATTGTCCCTAGGGTGAGGCATTTGCGCACAGTTTTAAAGGCCTTCGGTGGGGTGACTGTGGTTTTGCTGTCCCGGCTCATCCTCATTCTTCTTAACCCCTTCCAAACCAATTTTTCTGTTTATCAAGAATCTCCTCAAAACGGGCTTCGTGATTGAGACAAAATACCTGAAAATTGTACACGGAACCGTTGTTAACGGTGTACAAGGTAGAATGAGTCTATTCATTACTTTGCCAACTCCCAATTTTTAAAACCGGAAGTAATGATGTTTATTTCAATGGCTCATGTCTCATGAGTTTTGAGTAAATCTTCAAACGCTGTAAACACATGTAGCTGGAACTATCATCGCATCGATCCTCGCTCACTAATAATGATAACTTATATCAACTTCCATTATTTATTGCCTGGCTAAGATTTTCACGGATTCTTCAGTTCAGTTGTTTGAAACCAGACGGTTTCACGTGAGTTGTAACGCCAGGCAAGGAACGTGACGACCCGCGATATGCGTGGGAAAATATTACTTTTTTTCGATCAAGGTGGAAACTGGCAACTTTGTCGTCGAGTAAGGTAATACATCTCAATTTTCATTACTATGGTTAATTTTAAAAGCTCTGGTTTCGGTAAAGGAACTGGAGGAAAATCAGGAAAATTCCAGTTCGACTGTGATGGTTGAATTTTGTTTACGGGTCATAGCATAAACATAACAAATTCATTTTCCTTTTCCTTATACAATCTGCCTTTTTTTATACTGTTTTTCGCAGCAGAGTTATCGATTATATTACAGAAGCTAATTTTATTACACAGATCACTCAGATTTAATGACAGAAACTCTATTATCGATTGTAATTTTGGCAACACCTGGCGAGTATTCGGTGTACAGATTATTGACAAAGTCGCTAGAACAGTCTTCCATTCATTACTTTTGTTTCTGCTCCGTTAAATTTGCCCAATTTTTTTATTAACGAACTCGATTTAACTACAAACAGTGAGTATTCAGGCAGATTGGCAAGCTTCAATGCGATGTGGCAAAAGAGATATACGCCTT
The DNA here is from genome assembly GCA_942486035.1 of Porites lobata. NCBI lineage: Eukaryota > Metazoa > Cnidaria > Anthozoa > Scleractinia > Poritidae > Porites > Porites lobata. Next base: position 40,435 of record CALNXK010000543.1, on the reverse strand, counting down.
TAAAATTCTGTTAATTTTTCGGGTGTAAAAAATTCAAAAAGTATACCCACCAAAAGTTTAATCGATCGTTGCGAAAACGTTATCAATTTCGAAGTAGTTTCTAAAAATACAATAAAGAGGGATTGTTCTTTCAATCTGTATTGGCAAAGGAAGATTAGCTTTGAAGACAGGGTTGTAGTCGAAGGCGCAAAAGCAGCTTCTATTAACCAATATGGCGCCGGTACGAGGCACCCAAAAACCGGCCATGTCGATAATTTCCGAAGTAGGAGGAATTAGAACCTAAAGTTACCTATTCCTTATTAAAGACTTCAAATCAAGTCTACATGCCAATTTTTAGCCAATTCGGTGAGATAGTGTGGCAGCGCGTTTTTAATATAGCTCGAATCTTACAGACAACTGCTCTTAATATGAAAGCCTCGTTTCGCGATGTAAACGAAGCGATACAAAGGTCAATCATAGTTTTACGAAGTAAAAAAATGCGAATATTATTCCCAAAACGTCCAGGAGTGACTTCTACCGGACAACATAAAGTGGACTAATCACGATAAGCATCTTTTAGGCATGGCTTTACTTGTTGACGCGAAAGCTAGCGCGCGCTCAAATAAGTATGCGTCACGCACGACAAGTATAGATCGTTTTCACTGTCACGCAACGAAAAAATAAATTGGAAACCATCCTGTGAAGGAAGCCAAGACGATGAATGTTATAAAAGACTAATATATAAACCATTTGTCCAAGTCTCGGGTCTTTGTGGCCCACAGTTTGTGAGTTATTTGCCGAAACGTTTCACGCAACTTTGTAGAGCTTTGTATGGAGACGCCATATTGGTGGACCGCTTTGGTCCACCAATATGGCCGCCGGAAATCAACAAAAACATCTGGAGTTTACTTTTTTTTAAAAGCTCTTTCTTTTCACTCAAGAACTAGCCGTACGTGGGTATAAACATGTCTTCTCGTACTTAAAATCGTTATACTGCTGAAAATCAAGAGGAGAGGCTCTTTTTTCAACGAGACAGCATTCCTATTTTGATGTCACGCGCTGTGAAAATTCGGAAGTTCAAATTGCTGTATTTTCGAAATGAAACATGCTACGGGGATGGAAACTTGTACAAAGATTTACTTTTTGTTTATCTTCAACCTAGTGTAAATAAGAATTCGTAAAACCTCGCTATTTTGACTTTACAATTAGATGACGTCACTGTGAAAACCATCTATTGAAAGTGATCTTGGCTATTCATGCATGATCGAATGCGCCAAGACAAAAAACGTGTTGGTTTCGCGTCCCCTCTCGGTAATCAGTTTATGATTCACGTAAGTTACATGTTAAGAAATTGTTGATAACTGTTAGAAATGAAAATTTGCATATTAAGTAAGTTACATTTTTCAAAATCGTCAGAAATGAAAACTGTTTAAAAAAAATGAAAAAGCGTTGGTAGATATCCGTAGTTTCACGTATGTATTCGTATGCACAGTAACTGGTATGTATTCACTGGTGTGTTAGCCAAGATCTTTTTAAAGATGATTGTTTTCAGTGATAAAATAAAAGACTTTGCGCTACGGATTAAAATGAGTATGAAGAGGTAGTAGAAACAATTAACTGATGATCAAGTTGTATAAATCAATATCTGATGCTAGAAAACATCTGATAGCATTTTATTGAAAGAGAATCAAAAAAGCTGGGAGATTGACGGGGAGAGACAAAGAAAGTCTGACAATCTACTGGGAGATGGAGAGTTTGGAGCTGTAAATAAAGGGAGCTATCGAGGACAAGATGGAAGGATTTATGATGTCACAGCAAATCGGTTTGAAGGTATTAAATGAATCAAGGACGCCGAAGTTCGGTTATAATTTTCTTGTGCACACTGTACTATAATTTCTCTTCCTTTTTTATGCAGTTATTTTTAAAGATCACTGTTTTTTTGTTTTGTTTCGTTGCGAAGAGCCTCTTTTCCCGTGTATTAAAGGCTAGTCTCTTTTAAAGAATTGCTTATTCTCACTGTCAAACCATCAAAATTAAAGAACAAAACCGTTCAATAGATAAAGTCCAGGATTTGGGAAATGAAATGAGGTAAATATGCAAAGATCCTCGCAAAGATTCAGGTCAATAACATTAGTGTCCATCGGGAAAACGTCTTCGCCTTGGCGGCCGTTTACTCCCGGGAGCTGGGATATTTTCAACCTAGGGCCTCCGTGATATCTCCTCGTAAAAATTAATTTGAAAATATACTTTTAAGGTGATACAGTGTTCTATGCTATGCATACATTAGCGATGTACCCGCTCAAGATGTCTACAGTATACGAAGTCACGTAAACATCATTTTTCGGATCTTTTGGTTACTGTATACTAGATTATGTAGATTAACCCTCATCGTCATCTAATTTTCCCCCCCCCCCCCTTAACCATATTCGGTATGTACTGAAAACAGCGCATTTTAATTCTCGTTTGTTGCTCAGTGGGTAACCAGGCCTGAAGCAAGTGTCATACGTTGATCATCTTACACATGCTTCAAGAAGTGTTCTTGTCAGTAAATTGACACTCTTTCATGAGCAGCATGATTTCCCGTAACTCTTTCGTGGGAATTGGTGGATTATATTCATAGTGATCTTTTCGTTTTAAAGGCAAATAATGTCAATCCCTTCTGACTTAAGAGTGTTTTTGTGTACTCGAGATCTGCGTCTCAAATTAAGAAAATTACACTTAGAACTTTAAGTACCAAGTGTAAGAGCAAACTTAAGTCCTGCTTATAAGATTACTGTAACTGATCAGAAGTATTCGAAGTATGTTTTCTAAACTCAAACGTTGTGTAGTTGTTTTGAATTCAAAATCTGTTCAACTGCTTTGAAATTTTAGTACATTTTTTATGACTTGCAAGTGAAAAACCTAAGGCCGATTCCTAACGATATACCGTAAATCTGTTCTTTTCAGGGGAATTTTGTGTTCATCTGTCAAAAGAGCGGTTTCGAACGAGTGAGTTGCCTCGTCCAACACCCAGTGATATTCCTGCCAAAAGAACATTGAAGTTTCGCCAGCCGATGACTCGCGCTTGTGACAGCGGCAAAAATACTAGGACTAGCGTCGGACAAAACAATGCTTTGGAGGGAGAAAGGTACAAGTAGTGTACGTACATTCAGTGTAATCTTTGCGTAGGTGGATCGAGAATATTTTATTTTCGTTTTAAAAAACGATAAACGTACTTTAGTCTCATATTGACGTGATCCTTTTTAAAATGTATATTAAAAACCAGAAGCATATAGCCCTGAAGCCCTGGACAACCAATCAAAATTTACTTGATATCAGCATTTTATACTGAAGAGGCCACCCTGGCTAAATAACATCTATTATGATTATGATTATTATTATCATTATCATTATTATTATTACTATTATTATTATTATTATTATTATTACTTCCTAATATGGAATTACTGATACGCGAGACTGTCCGGTGAGTGTTTATTATGAAAGCCCTGTTTCAATCACAGTTTTACGAAGTAAAAAAATGGGAATACTATTCCCAAAATGGCCAGGGGTGACTTCTACCGGACAAGACAAAGTGGAATAATCACGATCAGCATTTTTCGGGAATGGCTTTACTTGTTGACACGAAAGCTAGCGCGCGCTTAAATAAGTATGCGTGAATATTGCGCGCTTTTTTTGTACCTCGTAGTTTTCTAAGGTTGTTATCTTAATATTAAGAAAAATGTAAAAAGGCCGCTCAGAATAACATAAAATGTTTTACAGTTCACATTGAGACGGAAAACTACTTATCGAGCAAGACGATTTATTTTACGAAAAGTCAAGAGGAGGTTAGACACGGTCGCAAGGTATCATGGGACGAATTATCGAATTGAGCGTCGTTGGACTCATTTGCATCAAACCTTCGAGAAATGTAGTCTGCTACACTGCCGTTTTTAGTGCGTCACGCAACGCTCCTCCCCACTACGAGCAGTGCGGATCTCCAGTTTTACCAAATGTTACCTGAAAGAAGCGCTGAATCGGCTTTTCGTCCCTTCCTCTTGTCTAGTTAGTATTCTTTGCTCACAACAAATGGCAAAGTTTTACCCTAAGCGGAGGATTTATTCGGACGATCCATCGAAGATTCAAAACATGCGGGGAAAATAACTGTAACATTTTCGTTCACAGCTATTTTGCAGGAGAAGCTTTTTCCGTCGCATTTTTCAGGCATAGTTTGGATACGGTTGCCGTTGCTGTCTGTACATCTAATTCTCGGGTTATAATTCCGATATAGGTCTTGTTCAATTTGGATTCTTTTGTGCGCGGAGGACAAAGAAGTCGAGTTTCTATCGATGAAGTTTGTATTTTATGACAATCTCATTGCACGGTTTTTTGGTGTCGCTCAACTTTAAGATATTAGATAAACATAGATAATTTATTGAAACACGTCGCAGCTGTACATGGGTGAATTGTGTATTACATATAAAATTTAAAAGGCATTGAAATCTTTAACTCTCTCTTATACGAGTGTCAAAGAAATAAAACTACAACAGTCAAGTCTGGAGTAAACAGGGAAGGGCTCCGAAGTGAACCCTTCCATTTAATAACATTTGCCCAAGAAAGGCACCGCCTAACCCCAGACGAAAAAGTCTCCACGAGGGAAAAATCCAAACACACGAAGCTAGACGCTCAACTGCGTGCATTCTATCTTTAACTGGGACGTGTATATAAGACCTATAAGCATCTGACTGCCAGCAGTCTCCTAAACGCTTAATCAGTTCTGCAGGGATTTGAGCTTGAAAAGCCAGAGTGGCTCCGCCCGAGCGAAAGCTATGTCCACTAACTTGAGAGGGGTCTATGTTCGTCTTGGCTGCCAACAGCTTTAGAAGGGAGTCAAACTTTCCATAAGTCAGAGCAGTCAGGCCTTCCTCAGTTGATGCTGGGATGGAGGCTGGACCCAATAAAGGTGCAGGTACCAAGAGAAAGGCATGTCTGAGAGCTGTATAAGGGCAGAGTGGACGATGGGCAATGCGAGGTAACGGAACAGTTAAAAAGCGCTGACCAAATTGGATGGTCTTTGACCATCGATTAATGGTGCTGGTCCAGTAAGTAAAGAAGAGTATGTCTTCCCTGCGTAGGTGTTTGGACGGGTCAAACTGTGAATCCTGTGCATTGCAAATTCGCCTTACGCAGGAGGCCAAAAAGCGTTACTAGGCAAACTGCCCAGAAAGTTGCATGCAAAGGTTTGTCCAAATTTAAGTGACTCTTGAAGGCTAATAGGAAATGGGGTGTAATCGGTTTCTTTTGGGACACTGTTAAACGTTTTACACGCTTGTTTCGTCGAAGTGTAGTTGCCAACTGAGAATTGTTTTTGGTTGGGTCAGTCAGACCATGTTGAAGGTGTAGAATGCGAACCGCATTTAAATAAGCTGGGATGGAGGTTGCTGAGAGTTACCTTGTCAGAAAAGCTGCGTAGCGAGTAAGGGTTAATGCTGCTCTTGGGAGAGGCTGGTAACCGCAGTATACACAAAAGGATAGGTATGAACGCCTTTGATGTTTCGTTCTCCTGCCGTTCTTTCTGGTCGCCATAGTGTAAACAACGACAACAACACACCGTAAGAATCTATTCTGAGAAATAAACGTGTATTCAGCGAAGCTACGATAGGTACAAGCACATGGCAAAAAGCTGCGTAGAACACATGACCGAGAAAGAAACTAGTGCCAGTCCTCCCTCCCTTCCGCTAGAGTTAAATACAAATAAATGTAATTATTTTAGACAAAAATATGTACAATAATCATGAAGGCAAATACATTTAACAAATAAAATCAAGTTTAAAAAGTATCATCTAAGCTACCATTTGGAGCAATTATGATCTAATAAGACTTATCAGACTGTTGACATGAAGTCATTTAAAAACTTTAATTTCTTAAACCTAGCTATTGTTCTTACAAAGCGGGAGATAATACGTGCGCTGGCGCCTTAGTTTGAATTGTGTGGGAAATACTGGCCACAAAAGCTTTCCCTGTTTATGCTGGCCATCGCTAATTATATTCTTGAAAATGCGTGGACAGATGTTGCAATGATGTTCTGCAATGGTCGGAAGGCCTTAGTAGCATATTAAGCGCATGACACTACATAATTTTCCCATGACACTGAATTATCAGACTGATTGGATGATCTCCACCCTCTCCGCACCTTACGATCATGCACCTGAACACACGAGCGACGACATCAACGTTTAAGGAGTTCTTACGGCTTGACTATCAACAGTTATCCGCAGCTAGATATTAATTCCCTTAGCGAAACTGGACCTAGCCAAGGGACTAGCCGCAGATTTTTATTTACGATTTGAGTAGTATCAGAAAAAGAACGAGTGAGCGCAGCGAACGAGTGAGGTTTCTGATACGTATTGACTGTGTTTATTTCATAGGTACTGAGATTTTTGTTGTATTTTAGTAGACGAATTCCACAATTGGGGAGATCAAAAATGTAACAAGTAGTCAATTTAAAATCGCTCAACAACAACTAAGTTAATGAAAGCCTATAAAATTTAGAACACTTACTGTGTTGTCCAGCCAGAGCAAACCCTTCTCGTACAGTATTTTTAACTCTTCGCTTGTCAAAGCTACCGATGCTTTGGGTTTATTCCATTTTCCTTGCTTCTTCAGCTTTTTTTGCTTGGATTGAGGAAATTTTCTGGTTTTCTCAAAGACCAAGTTGTTGATTATGCTGGCAGAATAGCCATTTTTCTTCAACTGTCGTTCGAAGCTGGCCATTAAACTTCGAAGCGAAGCGTCGTTCGCTTTGCTGATTGGACGAATGATAGTTTTTTACGGTGAAATTTTGTCGTTCGTGCTCCTGATTGGCTACGAGCAGTATCAGTATGAATTTTATCCACTATGATTTTCGTGGATAAATCTCAGTACCTATGAAATAAACCTGGTTTTGCAGCCGAGTTCAGAACTAGCCAAGGTTTGAAGGGCGTGGGCGTTGGACCCTACAGAAAAAAATAACATTAAATATGAGGGCCCACTTGACAAAGAGGAATTCCACCCAGAGATAAGACTGTGAAAGGTTTGAACCCAGGAGTCATTTCAAAAGTAGGTTGAGTTTGATCGTCCGGGTGAACGTAGTCTTGAATAGAACTCTTATTGTTAACAGTGACTGACGTCTCGACAACCTGTTCGGTAGTCATCTTCAGAGTCAAAGTGAGGTCTATTACGATAGTTGATGGTATTATACTCTGGTTATTGATCTAATTGGCCAATTACGTCGCGATGTTATTGGTCGTCTGTCAGTTAAGCCGTGATGTTATTGGCAATGAAGACACCCGCACTGCAACGCACACTTAACAACAAACCTCTTACACTGAAGAAAACCGACAAGATCGATTTTCGACGCTACAACAGACAACAACCGAAATCGGGCAAATGTTGGCTTCGCGAAATACCTGTTTTGAGGTTTCCGAGTATTATAAAGGTATTATAAAGATTTAGAACCAAAGAAACTGGTTCTCTTTCATCTTATGTGAACCTTGTTTTATCGACAAATTTTGAACGGAATGGAAATTTTGATCATGATCAAGTGGTCGATTCTTACTAGGACAGCCTATTAAAAGTTTCGGATTACCTACTAGAATAAGTATGGGGTCAGACAGCGAGAGCAATTGTCTTATTATACCTATATTTTATTATACCTTTTGTAAATTTTCTGATCATAGAAATATATTTATAGTATCTTATTAAAGGAGAAGGAAGAAAGCTGGGAGATTGCCTCGGATAGATTAAGAGTGTCTGACGTAGTACTTGGAGAGGGAGAGTTTGGAATTGTTAATAAAGGTAGCTACCGGGGACAAGATGGAAGGATCTATGATGTCGCAGTAAAGCAGTTGAAAGGTACTATTATAAATGAATAAAAGGCACCTAATTTGGTTGATATGTTTTTTCATTTAGTGCGTCTTCATTTATCAGCCTTACTTTTAAAGGAATGAGTAGACATGCTGCAACGAAACCTGTGTTGCAGAAGAAATGTGCACAATGTACATCAACATATTTTTCTTGCATTTACTTCTTTGTTTCACGCCTTCTTCTTCTTTTCAAATGTCCTCTCCTCTAACAGGGCCCCAAGAACTCCCACAGAAGGCTTGATGCAGGTTATCTGGTATAAAAAAATAAATGGATAAATAAATGATAATGATGATGATGATGATAAAGTATATATCTTGCCGCGATTTAGAAACATCGAACACAGTGAAAGCTAATCAGTGTATAACATGTTAATAAATTTACTGTTATGTGGCTTTTCTATACAGATGGTACAAGCATGGAAGACAAAAACGATTTATTAAGTGAAATAAAGATGTTAAAACAAGCTGGACGGCATCCAAACATCGTCAGCTTAGTTGGCGTTTGTACTCGAGAGGGTATGTTTTATCCTAATCAGTATTTGCTGTTATGAATTAATACCCGGCTCCTTTTTTTCTTTAATAAGTTTCTTTTTTCTTTTTTATTATTATTTCAGAGAAGATTCTTGTTGTGACTGAACTGGTTCCGTATGGTAGTTTAAAGAACTTCCTTATATCAAAACGAATAGCATGCGTTTCTGGTGAAGCGAGTCGTTATGTAAATGTACGTTTTGGCTTAAACGACCGGGTGTTACTTAAAATCGCGTTTCAAATCGCTTTGGGGATGCAGTTCTTAGAAAAGAAAAAGGTAAGGGTATATACGTGTAATACCTTTTTGCGTTCAAATATAATATCTTCTTTCCATTCTCAAAACGTGCTTACCTCTTTGTAATATATCTTTAAAACATTTTCCTGTACCTCAGCACGTTTCAGCATATGAAGGGATGATTATTCTAGCAGATATTTTTCATATAGTAGTTGTCATCCGTGGAGTGGTATTTTTCTATATTCTTCCTCTGGGGCCGTCTGTCTTTGCTCTGTCTATATTATTAAGAGGGTCTCAATGGAGTTAACAGATAGGCGTAAAACGGCCAAAAATTTAGTCGATAGCCGTGAAAATTGAAAAATTTTAACCGCTAGCCGTAAAGAGAGTAAAAAAGAGTTAACCGTAAAAGAAACTGTTCCCTAGATTTGCTACTTTTAACCCTATTCAGACTGGGCTTTTTTGGTCAATCTGTGACTGGGGGGGGGGGGGCTCCTCGGACCCCCCCTCTGTATCTCTGGAACCAATGATGCTAGGGTCATGAAATTTACACACAATGATCATCTCCGTACAAAGAAGCCCCACACCCAGTTTTGACTTGCCACGCCCAATGATGACGTCACAGTGACGTCAAATTCCGATTTTTCAATGTTTCTTATTATTTTTCCACTTAGATACATAAAATATCAATAATATTGGTAAAGTCATCTCTTTAATATCCTTTCTTATGAACTAGTAACAAGGAGCCACTTGTATAGCGAGAAAAAGTAATAGGAAGCAATAAAATTTAAAATTTGAAATGTTTGTCCACCATCTTGGATCCGCCATCTTGGATCCGCCATCTTGGATTTCCGTTTTTTTGTTAAAATTATAATTTACAGCAACTTTCAAAGGGGAAAAAGCTCAGAATGTATAAAAGAAGTATGAAACTAATGTTTATTACCCAAACAATTGACTTTGGAAGTGTTATTTGGAAAATAGAGCAGCATATTTGTCAAAGCAAAAAAGTGACAAATTTTACCCCACCCCTCCCCCCAAATATTCGATGTTGAAACATTTTGATGTAATTCAAAAACTAGTCCCAAGAAAAGACCATTTTAACAACAAAAAGCACTATAAGTGTAAAAACGCGATCTTAAAACAAAAAAATCACCATTTTTTAAATTTTCCAAAACCTATGTGTCAGAAACTGGTTGCCATGGCAACATGATTAATCACATGGACATGGTAATTATACCAAAATGTTCCTAGATAAATTTTAGGAAAAGTCAGAAAATTTGAACGTCCTAGCTCTTTCGGTGTAGGAGTTATCACGACTTTGCCGGAGGGGGGGGTCGAAAAGGTGAATTTTACCCCGACAATGTGCGTTATTGACCCCAGCATTTGATGCTCGCTACGGTCTCAAAATTCGGTTTATTTTTAATTCGTTTTTTGATATTCTTGTCCACCCGCGAAAATTCTATACCCATGATCGACCTGCGAAAATCCACCCGGAACCCGCGACAATTTACCTGTGACCTGCAACAATTTACGCGCCACCGCGAAGATTAGACTCTTTACTCCCACTGATGCTATTCTATGATTTAGTTTGATATCAGTATTATTATTTTGATATGATATGTTTCGTAAACTGCCTAAAATGAGTCTTTGTTTCAGTTTGATGTAATGTTAAGCAGTGCAGGTTGTTTGTTTGTTTGTTGTTGTCGTTTTACAAAGCTTTTTTCAGTGTTTAAGAATTTACTCAGAGGAAAGTGGATTTCAGATTCTTCTCATGCAAACCAACAAAAAACCGCTAAGATTTTGCGCCGAATTTCCCATTTCTTTCCATTACCCTTGGGCTTTTTTATTATAGCCCTCGCTCCAATCACTTTTTTCACAGTTAGGTTTGATTAGTTCGAAGCTCTGATCGCATCTCTGTACGTTTTGAGCTTTTACCGGTATACAATTTTTTATCTTTGTATCTTTTTATTTCTTTTTAGTGCGTTCATCGCGACCTTTCAGCTAGAAATGTCTTCATTGGTGAAAACCTCGTAGCCAAAGTTGGCGACTTTGGATTGGCACGTGATATCTCAGACTATGGTATTTACACCAAAATATCCAATGTAAGTACATGTAGGCTCGGGAACCGCTTCAAACTGCACAATTTTGGGACAGCCGACATTTTCAACTGTTAATCGAGACACCATAAGAATGATATACCGTGAACTGCCGCTTATAAGCCCTGGGCTTATGTATCTTCGTAAAGGGTTTTAGATGGACTTATAAACTGAGGGGTTTATATCCGAGGGGGGCTTATAACCGAGGGGCGCTTATCACCGGACTAGAACAAGCTTTATAACATAGCTAGAATGTTCGCCTGATCAGATTTAATGGCGCGAGAGTGCTCCATATCCCCATTGAGCACACTGATGACGTCAATAAAGTATACATCAAGTCTTTGTGACCATCCTCCCAAGACGTCTCCCAATGCAAGTGCATACGCGATGAAGCGCTTACCATGTATTTCATAACGTAAATTTAAGAGAAAACGTTTGAATTTCTTAACCAATAGTAAGGGAAATTAGGTGTGTGTCGTTGTTGTTGTTGTCATCTGCACGAGCTGTGCGGTCTATGGCGTGTGCAAATCATTCTTTGCAAAAATCTTTCTCTCTAGAAGAACTTTTCTGTGAATTAATAGTTTTTCGGTACCCCAATATGGATTTTACAATCTTTTGTAACGTTATCTTAAGTGAGTTGAGTTAAATCTCTCTCGGTTTCAAGATAAGCTTAAAAACATAACTGTCAGGTAAAAACATATATAGTCACGTAGACATTGACGTGCGGTACAATAATAAAATTTTAAATGAACTGCTATATCGATCGCTTTGATAATGTTACAAAACAATTAGCTCATGCTTCAACTGTGCGTATGTCGAGATGTTGAGCACTTGGGAAGTTTGGAGAACACTCGAGAGGTTAGAGTTGCTCTAAACTCTTATGCCTTTTTCGTGCTCTCCAGACTTCCCGCGCACGCTGACGGATGAACTGATTGTTCAATAGCAGTGCTAATCAAAATACGTTTATCATTTACTGGCTTTTTTAATTAAAGTGTTATAATAAATCGAATTCATTTCAATACATTTGGAAGAGAAAACTCACAGAACGAAGAAGGTAATTCCCTTCAACTTCTACTTTGCGATTTTTTTGGTATGTAATAGGGATGCCGAAAGGACATGATCGCGGGCTATTCAAATTCTAAAGCGAGAATCTTTCTCTCTTCTGTAGGGTAGAGTACCTTGGAGATGGTTATCCTTAGAATCGTTAAAGGCCCAAGTATATACTGCCAAAAGTGACGTGTAGGTGTCCAAACTGGTTTTATCAAAGATCAGCTGCGATACTTGAAGCAATGACTTTTGACTTCATGTTTTTACATATCGTTTAGTCATATTCGATCGTGCATGTGAATGGATTTATTTGACTTGTATATCTTTCTGTTTCTTTCGTTTCCTTAAAGATGGTCCTATGGTATTGTCTTGTGGGAAATTGCCACTTACGGTGGGTATCAAATATTAGCAAATTTTTATAGTGTTCTCATAGCTGTTTCCTAAGCAAAATATGTTGTTATCTTGGTTGTCGTCTTCAGGTGAGGAGCCATACCCTGACATAGAAACGCCAATGGATCTCATACTTTGGCTCTCCATGGGGAACCGGATGTCCCGTCCCGAACATAGCTCAGAGAAAATGTAAGTTCGCAAAGTAACTTAAGTAAGTAGTATAGCAAATAAGGTTTCTAGGTGGGCGGATCATGCGGATCCACATGGTGATTAACATATGGAAATTGAGACAGGTAAATAGTGACGTCAAAAGATAAATGCTGTGTTGAAATCACTCAAGTTTAAAGAGCATAACTGATAATTATTTGAAGAGGGCGTTTTTTCTTTTAAGTTTCGTAGAAAGCGGAATGTCAAAGAGCAGACCTTCAAACGTTGTTAATTAAGTTTATTTAATAGCCCTTTTGTTTCCTTTGAACAAGTTCGAGGAAGGGTCCAATATATTGAATACAATTCTCGGTTCCAAATGATTCGAATTTAAACGATTGTTTTAGTTTCTGTCACCCAGCATTAAGCACAGTTGAGAAAAAGAGTGTGGTATGTTTAAAAACGACCGTAATCGATATACTGAGGCTTTGTTTTGAACTTGAGACAAACTATTTACCGCTACATTCTAGTTGTTCGATTTCAACTTTGCTTTCTCTGAACCAAACTTTTCTCCCATTCAAGATAGCGACCTCATTAGTAAAAACGTGTTCACATAAAAAGTTCAAGATGGCGACCTCATTACTAAACCCCGCTTCCATACTTTTTCTCTCACTGACCCCCCTGCTGCTCACTGATTATTCAGCGCTGCTTCGAGCTACTTTAGAGCTGCTCTCAGTAGCGCTAATGTGTATACTATTTACTCAGTGTTGCTCTGAGCTGCTCATCATGGTTATTCAACATTGCTTTGAGCCACTTAGAGTTGCCCCGAGTAAAGCTCAAAAGGGGCTCACTGACCACACAGTGTGGCTCTGAGCTAGTGACGTTGATCACTCAGTGTTGCTTTGAGGTGCTCAATAATTTTTCACGGTTGCTCTGAGTTACTAAGAGTTGCCCAGAGTTAAGCTCAAAAGGGCTCACTGACCACTCCTAGTGGCTCTAGCGTTGCTTTCAAAGTAAAGTAGTCCTGAGTGACCTTAACCCTAAATTAATTAAACGGGGGAGTTTTGCGAGTCCACTTTCCATATCAAACGTTCATCGAATTAATAGGGCGAGAGAATGGTACATTTTAGCCATTCTGTCCGAGAGCATTTAGCCTTAAGTCTAACAGCAATCGACACGAAACAGTGGGTTGTCCGAAACAATATAAAGGCGATAGAAGGAATACCCAATTTTTTGAATGAGGGAGAGGGCTTGCCGAGAATAAGAGCTGAAAATATTGTGAGGATGATGTAGAAGATGATGTTAATGAAGATAAAGACGAGGACAACGATGATGAGCAGGTTTCATACTTGGCCGTTTAAGAACTGTTGTCGTAGTTTGCACTTCTCCTCCCTTCTGTCGTTTCGCGCACCTTCTGACTGTACAGCTCGTGTTAATAAGGCCTTTAGGATCTGGTGTACGGCCTTTGTCATCCTCTCCCAAGCTCCTCCCATATGGCATGTCCCAGGTGGGTTGGAGATCCATTTAATCCCTCTGTATGTACAAAACCCATTGATTCTTTGCTGATACACTCATCGACACAGGTCTAGCCCCAACTCCTCATCAGCTCTGGTAAAATTCTTTCCACAGTCGTTTCGAATTTGCTTTAGGAGACCTTTGAGATTAATGAATCTTCTTAAGGCATTAAACATTGAGACTGTGTTCTAGCTGTGTGCAGCTTCGATGTGTATGGCTCGGAATGTTGATCAAGTGAATAGACAACTATACTGTTTCACTCTGCTTTCGGCCTTGTTTCTCTTATGGACCAAAAACGTTCACTCCAATATGCGTGAACAAAGGTTTGTGCGGCGTAACTCCCTCTCGCGGCAAATTTGCGATCAATTGTGGTCCCAATGAAGCTTTTCTTTTCTAACAGTCTTCACTACCGTTAACACTCGCGCACTACAGAACGTCCATTTACAAGTCCAGAACCTTTTCTGAGAGATAAAAACACAAACCCCTGTCCAATTAAGGTAACCTACTTTCTCATGGTGATAGGAAAAGCAATTATTAGTTCTGTGACATAGTCATCCCTTGGACGAATGAAGGGATAATAATCCACCTCTCAACTTTTGGCCTAACTTAAAATTTGATGAACCTTTCCTCGTAAAATCCTTTTGGCTTGTCTTTCGTCCGACAAGGTAGCAGGTGCCTTAAATACCGTAAAATTCCGAAAATAAGCTCCAGGGCTTATATTTTTCAAAGGCCCTTTTTGAGGGGTTTATTTTTGGAGGGGCTTATCTTCGAAAGGAAATTTGCGTCTCAAAATCGATTGGGCTACCGTTATAGTTGGAAGGAAATTTACCGTTTTTGCTTTGTTTTACTTTGTATTTGAGGGCAATTTCCAAGTACAAGCCCCCCGGGAGGGCTTTTACTTTGGAGGGGCGATTTAACGGAGGGTTTTTTGCGTTACGAGTTTGGGGGGCTTACATTTGGAGGAGCTTATGAATGGAGGGGCTTATTTTCGGAATTTTACGGTACTTCTTTTTCAGCCTAATGACGTTCTTCCACTGTAAGACTCCCGTTTAAAAACGCTCTGTTACTAAGGATGGCGTACTGCTTTTGACGCTTCCCTGTTTCTGCTCGTAAACTTTACTACATCAGCCAGGTAAATGCTGCTTTTATTTTCCACCACAAAGAATATTGATATACGAACTTGTCAAGAGGATTGTAAGAAGCAGTAGTGGCGTAAATCTTGCTTTTTCCCCTTACTTTGGGTCACTATGTATCAGTTCCGGGACTGAAAATTATTGCAGGCCAGGGAGCCTAGTGCTTCCATAAGGAAACGCTGGTCCATTCAGCTATCGACTATTCTTCGTTAGGTTCTTCAGACCTTGAACCTTTTGCTGAATCATCCGCCGGATTGTCATCCCGACTGACAAACCCCTACTCTCAGGGGGATAATTTGCTCCAGATAATAGTAAGGCGGTTTACCTCAATCATGTGGAAGCGCTTCGTGTCACTATTGTTGCATTTCAGCACAGTTTTAGAATCAGTTCATTTTTATTAACTTGATCTATCCTGGTCTCTAGCTCTTCTCGTATGGTTGGCTCAGCTTTACTGAGTCAACTCCAATCTTGGTAGTGTGATTTCGTGTATGGGACCCAATCTTGTCTTTCCCATAACGAAGCTACAATGGATTCTACCGGCGTTGAAAAAGCGCAGATAGTCTACTGCTCCATAGCCCACGCGAGATCCATCAGAGACGATATGCACCTGAACACTCTTTACTGAAATGAAATCCTTAGATTTCAGGCACCGTTAACATAAGATTTCAGCTGTGGGAGATCGTCAAACCAACGCGACCACTGCATTTTTTCAGGTTCATAAATCAGATTGTGTCATCTTAATTTCTCGCGGTAAAGCTCGTCTCGTAGTAGTAGCTTGGCTTTTATCGTGTAGGGAGCTTATAAAGCTCAGTGGATCAAACAGCGAGCTAACAGTTGCTTCACCCTCTTTCCACGAGATGTTGAAGCCTTTCAGCTGCCTTCCGCTTCTTCGTGCCATATCAAGCCAAGTGCACATTCGGTTGACAATTCTTGTATGTCAAGATTTACCATAGAAACTACTCTCTCGGTTTCCGGTAGTTCAGCTAGTACCTTTTGGTTACTACTTATCAACTTTGTCAATCTAAATCTGCCCTTTGTTAGCAACTCTCGTTGCTGTGTCGAAAGCCTACTGCGGTCTTTGGAATAGTAGGTGACTTAATCAAATCATCCACTTTCATTTTTCTTTCCACGGTTTGGACTACGTCAGGAACAAATTCCGTTACATAAGTCGAAGCACTCTTCTTTAGACTGACGTTACAACACTGGACAAGGGCGTTGCACCAATCTCACCATTCGGTATTCTTGTGGCTGCTCAATGAGTTGACCGTCTGGCCACCAAAACAATCTAAACACATCAAGGCCCCTTGAATCGAAATACTAACCTTGATGAAGATATCGGTTCTATATGGGCTGCGATAGTTATCGGTAATTGGTTCTCTGATCCGTTAACCAGAAACGTCGTCGCTTGGAAGTTTTCCTCGTGTCAACTGAGTGTCCTTGGTAAACACGAACGTCAATGAACAATTAATCTTCTTTCTGTTCGTCTATTGGACCCAACAATCATAGCCATAATCATAGTCCAACCAAAACTTTACCAGTCTTTAACTCGAGCGGCAGGGAAAGTGTCGGTTTTTCTTCAAACTTCTTCGTCTTCAATTTTGGGAATATCAGTGCTCGTAAACTAAATGAGGACAGCGAGCAAGGTCTCCTCCCTTTGCGATGCAACTTGTTGAGTTTGCGTGAAACAGTCTTTACTTTTCCCCTGACTCTGCACAGTTCCACTTCAACAGAATCATCCATCGACTTTACCACAAGATCCACCAATTTATAAACCACCTTTTCCGAGCCCGTCATTCCTGTCAGCGTAAATTCAAATCTTTGCCCATCTTATTCAAGCTTCTTTGCTAAAAAGGCACAATGTCACTTCGGAGCCATTGTCAGGAGGGAAGTATGTTTCAATCACTCTATCACCTCGTTTACCTCGAACCTTGACTTGGATAACTCCAAGACACACCGGCGTTTCTCTGCGTACGGTAGCAGCTACAGCAATTCCATAATCATCACAGGCCCCAGTTTATAAACCACGAACTAGAACAGACACTCCAGGTACAGCTCAGAATAATTTTAAAAAAGCAATTATTATCATATTTCAAAACAAAGTAGGAAATCATGATATTCACGGCCAAAAAAAGAAACAACACACATGTAGCTATTCAGGTCGAGGCATTTAGGAGAAAACCAAAGAGACTAAGGTTATTTAGCCACAATAAAAAAGCTTAAGGCTTCAACAGAGGTAAAAAAAACTGCATCCGTGATCACATCCTGTCAGAAACCATTTTCCGAAACATTAACCACAGTAACTAATTACTCAATATGCATGGAACAGACCAGCTTCATAACCTCTAAATGTGAGACTCAAAGCGGCAAAAAAAAATTTGCTTAGTCAAAGTATAAAATACTCCATTGTATTTGTATTTGTATTTATTTATTTGCCACACGATTACAATAATTACATACAAAAAGATGCCAAAAGGAATGTAGTAAGAAATGGCGGGGAGGCCTAAAGGAAACTATAGAGCTTATGCTAATTAGGCCTCCTCAATTACAAATTTTCGAAGATGGCATAACAATTACGGCGACAGATACAAAATAATATCAGGTGGAAAATTAAACTAATCAATATTACGGAAGTTTACAAATGTTGAGTATCAAAAGGCTTTTTCCCAAGATTTTTGTTGGAGTATACTGATAATTATTACAAATAAATGCCTTAAGTGCTCTTTTAAAGGAAGAAGGTGAGGAACCGTTGATGATGTTGGTGTTTAAGGTGTTGTAAAATTTAGGTCCTTGATAAAAAACGGAAAATTGTTTGGTTCGAGTACGACAGAAAGGCAGACGAAATTTACACGAGTTTCTTGTATCATACGAATGAATTTGACTTTGTAAGGTAAATTTACAATGAAATTTTAAAGGTAGAGTATGGTTTTGATAGGAGTACGTGAATAAGCCTAGCTGTATTAAGTATATATCATGAAATTTTAAGATACCAAGATTTTGAAAGATTGGATCAGTATGTGCATCGAAAGTGGTTTTAGCTATAGTTCTGATCACTCGTTTGTGTAAAATCTCAAGACGAATAAGGTTAGTTCTGTAAGTAGAGGCCCGAACTAAGTTGCAGTAAAAAAGGTATGGATAGACTAGAGAAAAATATAGTGTTCGTAAGGTTTTCGCACTGCATAAACCCATAAACTACGCAAAAAGAGAGCAAGAAAAACCTCTATTGCTCAAGCTGACTCTAAGGTCACGTTCCACACTATCACAAGCTCAATCCGCCGCTTGTCACGAGCTGTTAGTCGTGTTTGGCCTGTTAACACTTAATTCAAATCGAACTAATCACAAACCGCGTAAGAAACTAGCCAATCAAAAACGTCGACATATGTCCTTCCGACTCTGCGGGGTTCGAACACAATATTGTGCACTAATTCGCTGACGCTGTATACAGACGGTTTAGAGCGTCTGCGAGGCAGGTAATAAGCAAAGAAAGCGGCAGGAAATAGAACTTGCAAAATTACGTTACGTTTCAGTGATTTTAAGTCACTTGGGAGTAAGCGCTTATTATTTTGACAACATGAGTCAACCAACGAAAACTTTTCTTAGTTTTTTCATCGGCCTTAAAAATAACTAAATAAGTTGTCCAACAGGTTACGTAAACAACCTAAAAATAGTACGTCACGTGATCTTAATGACATGCCAACACATGACGTCATCGCGTTAATTTATTCCCCCTCAAAGTAATTAGATTACGCCTCAAAAAGAATAGGAATAGGTAGCAACCTTGCTTAATGAATAATATATAAATATTTGCCTCTGTTATTTGCAGGTATGAAATAATGTGTTTATGTTGGAAAGGAAATCCTTTGATGAGACCCGCATTTGCTGATATCACTAAGCGATTCCCATATTATTTACAAAGATATAAGGTACATTTTCTTTTTTTTTTTCTTTCGTTGTTAATTTCATATTGAACGTTCGTTTCAACAAACCATTGGTTTTCCATGCATAGACCGTTGCCTTTCTCCCGTGAACAAAGGCATTAACTCCAGGCTTGGGTCGACAAAATGCCGTGATTTGTATGAAATTGTCCACACAAGTCTCGACCTCGGTTTTATCTCACGGGCCTACTAGAAAGGAACGTGGGGAAGTTCTATTGCCGTATTAATTTTTAAAAGGCAGAGACAACGCAGGGAAGAACTCTCTTTGACACCGGACATGCATTGAAAACACAAGGAAACCCCGACCACTGATATAAATAATTGGCCCTAAATAATAATTTTCAAATTCCACTTTATTTTTAGCAACCAAAAGGTTTTAGTGAAAAAAGAAATAACTTAATGAAATAAATAAAAAAAAGAACTTAAGAGAACGATGGATGCCTATGTAGCCATTTGGAATGTTGTTACGCCAATCGGTTGTGGCCATAGTTCGTCAATGACGCATGGAACGCAAACATTTAGCGCGGACGTCTTTATATTAAAATCGCCATGGATCCGAATAAAATTTACTTTTCTGCTCATCATTATTAACTTTGGCTTAATTTTGGCTCGTCTATGACATTATGGAGATCAACTATTGGGGGTTCGAATTCGTTAAGTGATACCTATGTAATTTGACCTAATTTCTCACGTGAAGAGCTTAGTATAGCGGACATTTTCCGACATGCTACAAAAGCACAAGTTTCATTAACATATCTTTGGTACACTTGTAGGTGAAATGATCACTTGTTTGTTTGTTTGTTTGTTTACGTTTAAATTAGAACAAGTATATGAATATACCAAAAGAAGATGATGGAAGCGTCTCAGAGGTTTCATTATTGAATGGTGTTTCACTGAGCAGAACCGGGAACATGACCACGACGGTTTGACAACCGGGGAGAGGCTGCGACGAGGGAGTATAGGTAGTTGAAGCAGGAACAACTTAAAGATCACGTAAACAAACTTTTGGTTCGCAGAGACTGACTGAGGGGAAAAAAAGGACGTTTTAATAGTAGTACTAGTTGCATTAGATTAAGAGTAAGAGTAAGAAGTTTATTGTACATTCCCCGGCGGGGCTTTTCAGTGATACAAGACAAAGCTATAATTCATCATCAAGTATATATAAAAATAACTGCCTAAGAAAGAAAATTACCTAAGTTTCCGTTTAAAATTCTTATGATGCAATAAAAGGTTAAAACCTACGAAACGCTTGCGGGATAAAAAAAAATGAAAATAAAATTCTTATGTTGCAATAAAAGGTTAAAACTTACGAAACGCTCGCGGGGTCAAGAAATTTATACAACAATATTTGCCTCAGGTTCTGTTTAAGATCCCTGTGATTCTTACTTTTAAGTAAGACCTCAGATTTAAATTTGAGGTCTTCATCTAGGCCGTTCCACAAACTGACAACTCTGTACTGGAATGATCGCTGACCAGCAGCTGTTTTAAATAAAGGGACATTTTTAACAATTAAAATTGTTGTGAATTGGGTGTCACGTGGCCAGAGACTAGGCCTCTGGTAACTAGCTTGGATAAGAGGTAATCTGGAACACAACCAGTCATACATTTAAACGCAAAAACAGCGTTCCTTAGATATAATTGCTGTGTTGCAGGCCGGGGTTACAGGTAACTAGTCATAGTTGTCACTAACTCTGTCCCCGACTAATTGACTCCATGTGGTTGTCCATGTATTTGCCATGAATCTTTGAAATGCAGTTTTCTTATTAGAGATTCTGAGTGTAATTCTTTTCTCAATTATTACACTTTGTTTCCTGGATTAATGAAAATCCTCATACATGTCATGCTTAGGATGAAAAATTGTTTTTTATACATCTCATAATGAGTTCAACCAACACTGCAAATGTAATAGAACGCGTGTTAAACAACAAAACCATCTTTAATTATTTATTTGTAACTAACAATATAAATGTCCTATAACTAATGTGTCGAACGACTGCTTTGGCTTCGAGTGTGACATTCTTGAACGCACGTGATATAAATAATTTCGCGATAAACTAACCCTACAAAAACATGGAGCACTGTTTCAAGTTTCTCACCTTTGAGATATTTCCCAGTTCACTTTTTCTGATCCTTGTATCAAATAAAATAATCGCGATTTCGCAATATAAAACTAACTCTACAAACACATGGACCTCTGTTTATTAAATCCTGAAAACCTTAACATAGAACAAACCCGGTTGTTTCACGTTAGCACCTTTCTTGTTGTTGACTGGGTTTTGAAAAATTTGAGCTATTCCTGATGTGGTTTGAATCGAGTCTGTCGATCCACGTTGCTGATTTGTGTCAGACAAATCAAAGTTCAAAGTTCTGTCGATCCACGTTGCTGATTGGTGTCTGTCAAATCAAGTTCTTTAATACCAAACAATTCCCGTACTGCTCAATAGCTTTTTCATGAAAAGAAATCGGAAAATTGATGTGCTACAAGATACTCAATGATAAAAATACTCACCTTAGTTGTCGCTTGGAGTGAAATCCTGACACAATTCGGCGAATGCGACTCGTTGCCAAACCCAGTTTGCGCGGTTGCTGAGCCAGGCGCGCATGCTGAAAATTAACCGGGACCACAGTGCGCGCCTAGTTTCATCAAATCGATAAAATTTTCGCATACTAACAGTACGACGATACGATACTTTTTCTTTACGCGGGGGACATTAGGGTGCCTACTCGGGTCCCGGCCCAGAGGCCGGAACCCTGCGGGGGCAACCAGCTCAATTCCCGGTGAACTGGAGAGATATGATCGAATTTTCTCGCTCCACTAATTATCCGGGCAGCAAAGTTCTGTACGTGTTGCATTATCCATTGCCATATTTGAAAGCTCTTAAAAGGAAACATATAACCAAAATTTTTCAATCAAATAATCGATGTAATCTACCTTGCAAACATTTACCTGCGGGCTGTTTTTTTAAAATGGTGCCTCCGCTGAAGTTACTATCGGCTCGTCATTTGAATTACAAATACGTGTATATATCGGAAAACATTACAAAGTTTATACAGGTATAGAGCTAGCAGAAGGGGAAAAGCGAAAACAAACCAACAGAGACTAAGACCACAAGCAGAAACAAAATATAAAGAAAATAATGATAAAAACGGTTTACCACGATTTTTGCTCCTATTAAAGTACTAATCTGATGTCGAAATTTAGTTGGTTGCCAAGAGCATTTCTTGACCGCTAAAACGGTCGGCGCAAAAATAACAGGGCCAACAACAACATAAACAACAAAATAGAAAAGAGAGAGGAAAGCAGGAGTCCTCACCACAAGATTTTCGCGGATGGTCACTCAACCAGTTTGTTACAGCCGGAAATGGACGTGACACTGTTTTTTCAAATGTGACATTTTAAACGCTTAAATGAAATGCTTAAGTGAAAAAAACCCGGATGTGAGCACAAGGTTTTGTCTTTAGTTTTTGTTCGCTTGCACTATTTTGGATGGTCGCCTTTATACGATTGTAAAACTTATTTGGAATCTAATATAGTCCAGAACTGTTCGTACTTTGGTTTTTGTGGTTATTTTTTGGTTTCGGGAACAATTTTCTGGTCCTTTACTAGCCGGATAAAACGAATCAAGCAAATGAAGCGAGCGAATCATGGCTAATGAAAACTATAGTGGTGAACTGGAATCGGCCGAACGATCAAGAATTTCAACTGTGAAAATATAAAGACCTGTGGTAAATTAAACAATTAAGAATACCTTAAGGAAAATGCAAGGTACGATTGAGCAATATGGCAGGAAATCTATTAATCGTGGTTATGTAGAAATTCTTCGAAGAGTCGCTCAATGAAGCAGAAGTTTTAAGCAATCAACTGTTGGCTATGCTCCCGGAAAACGAACATGAAATGCCCTTAAATGGTATGAAGATGAGCTGGAAAGAGTAAAGGAAGCGATATTAGAAGCTGAGGAAAGGAAAGAGGAGAGTCGTAGCGTATTAAGCTCAATGAAACTGGGTAAATCCTCAGCAGACTCTCACGTGGCCAAAATTCGCGCCAAAATGGCGTCGGCAGAAATAAAAGCAAGACAGCTAGAAATGGAAGAGGAACAACGAACGAAAGAGTTTGCAAAACAGCTGGAGATAAAACACAAGATCGAACAAGCAGGTAACGTGGCTCAAAGAATTGAGTTAGAAGCTAAAGAAAGGAGAAAAACGCAAGAAGCAAAGGACGAGACAGCACGCCTTGTGGCAGAATGATAACGATAATGATAAAACTACAGAAGAATATTCAAAAGAGCTTTACAATTTAAGTTAAAATTAATGAATAAATAATAAATAAAAAATTTAAAAATCCTTGAAAGCTATAATAATAATTACAATGATATGTTATGCTATGGTAAAATCTAAAAAAATGAAATTCGAAAATTCCAAACTAAATTGAAATTAAACATTAGAACTATTCCAACAAATTAAAAGCTTTCTTGAAAAGAAATGTCTTAAGTTGCTTTTTAAGAAGAAGAAGAAGCCGAAAACCTTGAGAAGGTACTAAACTTTGCCCATTACAATGACCCTGAGTCTTAACCCAATCGTCTCCGTGATTTTGATGATGATTCGCCCTGAGTTAATTCCACTGTCTGGATTTACGCAAAGTGTACAAACAAGTCATGTTACGTCATTATCCTCATCGTCCCAACCACTGTCTGGATCTATGCAGAATGTACATGCAACTCAGGTTATATCATCACCAATGTTTATGAAACCAAGACCAAGCGTTTTATTCATGGTTCCTAAAGGCTTGTCAAAGTCCAAAACATCAACACCTGTTTACCATTCCTGGGTTGAAAGTTTACCAAAAACAGCACAAACTGATATTGCATCAACTCCTGAGTGGAAACAGGCTACTTATGGCTCTTCAAGTCTTCCTAAGTTACAGCTCAAGAAATTTGACGGCGACCCTTTGCAATGGCCTGATTGCTCATCGATGTTCATGATGCTGATTTGTCTTTGAATGGAAAGATGCAACACCTTCAGAACTCTGTGCTTGGTAGAGCAAAGTCTGCAATTGAAGGATATGGTTACAGTGGGGATTCTTACTATAAAGCATTGAAAGAATTGGACGCTAGATTTGGAAAACCCTCACTTGGAGTGTAAAAGTTACATTTGACAGATTGAGAAAGACATCGCGAATGAAGAATGACAGACCGCATGAAGTGAGAAACTTATCAGATATTGTGTCAACTACTCTCTGCATCTTAAAAGGTTTGGATACAAGAATGACCCAGCAGCCGAAGCTAATATCTCTATTGCAGTGGATAAACTATCCCCAGATTTCCAAGTCGAGAGTTAGGACAATGTGATAACAAGCAATTTACATCAACCAAGCCTGGAGGACTTTTGTAACTGGCTAAAGGGTCAGGCGGATAGTTTTGATGACTGCTTCAAGTTCCCATTCAGAGGCCGCTATGAAGGTGCTGGTGAAAGGCACAATACTTTCTTTGGTAACTTCTCATCACGTAACAAGCAAGCTAAATTTTGTTTAATGGGAGATGAACAGCAGCATAACCTGTCAGCTTGCCCCAATTTTAAAGCCTTAAGTGTAGATGAACGCCTCAGTGAAGTTCAAAAGCATAAGCCGTGTTTTTGCTGCCTACGACCTGGTCATTGGCTTACCATTTGTAGAAACTTGAAACCGTGTGGAGTGAATGGGTGTACACGAAGACACAATACATATTTCTGCATTCGTCGAGAAATGTAACACCTGATGGGAACAATGAATTGAAACAGCAGCGTCAACTAACCAAACAACACCAGAAGCAGCTACCCCATCCACCGAGCATTCTAGTGCATCTCATAAAAGTAGTAGTGACTCTGTTTTATTACAAGTTGTGTCTGTTACTCTGTATGGGCCAAAGGGATACTTCAACACATATGCAATGTTAGACACTGGAAGTGCTTGCAGTCTGCTGGCGACAGATGTTGCGAAAAATCCTGGTCTTGACGGTCCAATGGAAAGTGTTCTGCTGAATGGAATTCAGAAATCATCAAAAACGCTGACTAAGCGTGATGATGTTCAAGCCAGTCAGTTGAATGACTTTGGTACAAGGTTTGATGTGCATAGAGTTCTAGTGGTTGATCGCTTGAACGTGCCGGAAAGAAGAGTGAATTTCAGAGAACTACAAGAGAAATGGCCACACATTGCAGACTTAGAGTTGGATGAAGTTTCGGTAACTCCAGTCACGTTACTCGTTGCAAGTGATGTCCCAGAACTTATTGTGCCTCTTGAGACTCGATGTGGACCCAAAGGTTCTCCTGTTGGTGTTCGCACTAAATTGGGGTTGCCTGCGTGCAGACGTCTCCTATTTCCTTTGTTGCACGCGGAAAAGGGACGTCTGCGTAACGCCGTCGCTAATCGTGTTCCAGCGTCCTGCTGGGTTCCCAAGATCTTGGGAACACGCTGTGATAGGCTGACACACAGTGCGCATTGTTTGACTTAACGCTGATTGGTTGTTATCGAATGTGGTCTGATAATGTATGCGGTGACTCAAATGATTTATGTAAGCGGGGTTTTCTAACCAAAACAAATCAAAACATGTGCGATTGTGTGCTGTGTTTTTGGTCGATCGAAAAGCAGAGCGATCGAAATCTTGTGCGGGGACGCGGAAAATTTAACGTGTACGAGGAAATTATTTCTTTACAATTTACTGTGCATGACACATCACATCATATTTGTAAACAGTGTCAGAGAAAACTACAAAAGCGGCGTGGACTTCGCACCAGGCAGGCATTTCGGAGAAAGTCAGCCAAAGAAACTAAAATCTTTACTTAGCTGTAACAAACAGAGGTCAAGAAAATTTAAACACTTTACAACTGCATCTGAAATCAAATCGGGAACACCCACAGAAGAATAAACCACAGGAAATGATTACTCAGTATGCATGTGACAAACCTGCTTCATGACCTCTAAATGGAAGACCTAGCGCGGCAAAAATGAGATTTACTCAGTCAAAGGTTAGAATGCTACATGCACTGTGTAGTGCTAGTAATCTTCGCGCGAGAGAGAAAAGAAGAAAAACCTCTGTTCAAGCAGACTCTCAAGGTCAGGTTTCGCCCGTCTCACGAGCTTATGATGTTTTGTTTGGCCTGTCAACTCTTATTTCTAACCGGATATTATTTCACAATTTATGCGAAATAGAATACCCTGCCAGCGGGACGCTGGAACACGATTAGCGACGGCGTTACGCAGACGTCCCTTTTCCGCGTGCAACAAAGGAAATAGGAGACGCCTGCACGCAGGCAAAATTGGGGTGGACTGTTACTAGTCGCGTCTGCCTGGTTATATTGAACACGGTGAATCTGTTTACAAGGTTCATATTGCAACCCCTGATGAAGTGCTTCATAAAACAGTTAAAACCTGGTGGCGGACCGAGGACTTTGGATGTCGATATGATTGTGATGTGCAGCGTTCTGTCGAAGATGAAAAGGTGTTGAAGTTCCCGAGTGAGCGGACGCCGGAGGTAGAAGGTCATTATGAGGTTCCGCTGCTTTGGAAGGATCAAAACATCCAACTTCCTGACAATCGTGTTGTGGCTATTCATCGACTTGGTCTTATAGAGAAGAGACTTCAACGTGATCCTGAGTTGGGCGAAGCCTACAAGAAAAACCATTGACACAGACCTAGAAAAGGGGTATATTAAGACACTCACTCATCTACGAGGAAACTGCTAACCAAGCAAAGCGTACGTGGTGTCTCCCTCACCATCTTGTACTTAACCCTAATAAACCTGGATAGGTCAGACGCGTATGTTATGCAGCTGCTAAATATCAAGGGTCTTCATTGAACAATCACCTTGTAAGTGGACCTGACTTGCTGAACAATCTTGTTGTAATCTTCATGCGATTCATAGATGAAAAGATTGCCCTTTCTGGAGACATTAAGAGACAATGTTTAACCAAGTTGCTGTCCCACCAGAGGAACAAGCTGCCCTGCGTTTTCTGTGGCGCTATTCACCGGAGTCTGAAATCGAAGTCTATCAGTACCTGCAACATATCGCTGGGGCTAAGTGTGCACCAACGTGTTCTAATTATGCCCTTTTAAGGACGGCAGAGGACAATAGACAGCAATACCCTGTTGCTGTTCGTGCTGTTATGCGCAATTTTTATATGGAGGATTTCTTTAAGTCTGTAAAGACGACAGATGACGCACTTGAACTGCAACAGCAACTTGGTTACCGTGGTCGGCAAACAATTGAATTCCTCTCCCTGACAGGCCCCCAATATTACGCGGGTAATCTTTTAGAGGACAGGTAGCTTGCAAATTAAACTGAACGCAGGGTTGTCGGAAAAGCAACAAGATGATTTATTCCAAAAATTAACGTAGTTTCCACAAAGTAAAACTCTACAACACCACGTAACTCGATAAACTTACACGGCCTCCGCCAACTTGAGTAGACACTATTTCCGTCACACTTGACTAAACGAGACTAACGTCAAACTCTCTTCGCTTGTGAAAACTAGTTAAAACTTTGCTTGGACTCGTCTACTTATATACTTTCACAGTAAGATTCTAGAACTTTCTAAATAGGCTAATTATAGAAAGATTACAAAATATACCGCTTTGGAAACGCTTACACAAGATCCTCAACTAAACAAGCTATGAACTTTCGCGAAGCTTCTAGAATGCCACGCTTAAAAGTTACACAATACAATTTTTCGTAACAGGCAAACACACGTACCCTATTATCTTTAAGAGCGCATAAATCATTGTCTGACAACTATAAATACAAAGTAAAAAGACAAAAACAAAGTATATTGTGTGTATTTCTCTGATTACTTTGTTAAAATACTCCTACTTTATCTGATTACCTTGTCAAGAATTTTCCTTTAGTTACCAGTCTCTAGTTAGCGCTTTCAAGTTACAGTGAATAATGCCGCAAGTGACGTCCTGTTTTTTGGCATTGTTTTGTCTCTATTTTTAGGCATATGCTGACTGGATTTTTACTGAGCTGCCTCAATTTAAGCCCAGTTATAAATCCTCTTCCGTTCCACGATCGTTTCCGTATTATCCAGGCACTTACATGCGGGCACTGCTAATTGTTCACCCAGTTTAACCCAAAAGGCGATGCGTGTTTCGACAAAGCATGTTTTCCAATTTCAGTGCCGTATTCATATTGCCTTTTCAATTCTATATTTCCTTTTGTTTATGTAACGCACGCCTTTTTAGAAGTCTAAATTTCGGAATAGGGTAAAGAAGACTCGGACGACGGAAATTACACTTCAATAATTTCGCACACAAGTTCAATAGAGGGCAAATGAGCAGTATAGAGAAAACGCAAAACGTTTCTGGCGCAAGGCAAGTCACTCACTAGTGGAGAGTTTGGTGACTTTGCTTCCTATAGCTTACTCTTGTTCTCAATTTGGTCTAGAGTTTTTGTGTTTGTTTGTATCTGTACCTTCCAAAGCTTTTATCTGAATCAAATTTGTGCATGAACTTGTTATGCTAATCTCTTATTGTGTCTTCTCCCCTTCAGCAAGCATGATTGATTAGAGTTTCGATAAATTTGAAAGTTCACAACTCGCTTTAAGTTCCTCGCCATACATGCCTTTTGATGATGGTGTAGACTAAAGCCATCAAAAATGGGAACTTAAATTAAACCTGAAATCGATTTCACTCGAAACTCCAGATGACATAAGCTTACACAAGTACAAAGACAAGACCTGTATTTTACTGAAGGTGTTTTGAATACGTACACTGTAAATGTGAAGAAGAAGTACAGTGTTAAATGAATGAACCATAGGGTTTCAATTAATGCAAAGGTCGATCCTTGTGCATCGGGATAAATCGATTGAATACAAAACAATTTAAGTTTGTAATAATCAGCACTATGACCCAGGCTAGATTTGAACAAGATTACGAGCTATTGTATTTAATATAAAGGGGCGTTTAGGCCAGTCTTCAGCCACCGACAGATTAATTCACGGCTGAGAAAAATAGCGAATCTTCAACTCATATAACGGTATAAAAAAATTGTGTCAGTAATCAGATCTTTAAACTTTTCGAGGTCGAAAAAGGCACACAACTAATTCCTTTAAGTTGAAGAGAAACAACAAGAAACCAAAGGAAAAATCTTGAAACATAACAGCTTAATCTTGTGGCAATTTTCATTTTCGTGTCGACCATAATTTTAAAATAAGATGATCATCTATTTACAGCCTCAGAGAGGCCTTAATGGGTTAATTCTTTTTTATTATAAGCTGTTGGCCGTCTGTTCTACTGAGAAAACTTCTCGTTTTCATGCAATGCAACAGAGTTTTATGGAAGCCTAGTAAAGTCTTTCGGCGAGTCTAGTTCAGTAAATTATACAAACGTGCCTTCGCTGAAGTGGGTAGCTGTTCCAGGTCCCGTGAAACCTCCAAAGAAGCCATTGTAAAAACAAAGAGTAAAACCGTAGTCGGTTCAGGCGTTCTTTAAATCCCATCTTTTCTTGCTCTCCCTTTTCTTTTCCAGTTTCCCTTTTCTTGCGTGATTGTCCGAGGTGGTCTTGATTTTTAGTTAACTATGTTTTGAAAATTCAGTCAGGTTACTTAGCTTTTGAATTTCTTACTTATACATTTTTTATTATTATTTTTTAGTTAGTTTTGTTGTTGTTGTTGCTGGCTGTTGACCCTGAAAGACCTATTTGGGTCCAGAATATCGGATATATGTATGTAAAGTATTTAAACTTGTTTAACCAAGGTGACCTTTTGGATAAAGAAAATGAATCAAGAATAACAGTGAAATAAAAGCATAAACGCTAGAATTGACGTAGATACCATGAAATTGAAATCTTTGACAAACTCGCACGTAGGGATGTTAAAGACAAGCATAAGATACAAGGATGGAGTGTGACAATTGTGCTCCTAAAATGAATGAAGGGGAAAATTTGTAATGTAATCTGGTAAGAAATTAAAACATATTTTGTCTGGATGTTTAAAAACGTTCTTTTGCCCATCAAATTTGATTGCCTTGTTGGGAGGGGGGGTAGGAGTTGGGGTACGTACCCGGGGGAGGGGTGTACTCCGGCCAGGGAATTCATGGTGAGGGTGTGCCGCCGGTTCTCTAAATCCTGACCCTATTTCAGACGAGAAAATGAAATTTTTCACACCTGTTTTCAGACCTGGCCTCTAGGGAATTATGTCATCATTATTACCGGGGCCTAGCCGAAGGCTAGCACCGGTCATAAAATGCAACGCGTTTCTGTGTTTTCAAAGTTACATTGTTAGGGATATATCGCTGGCTCGTTACTTTTGGGAGTGTTCGCTGAGATATATCGTTGGTTCAGAAATTTGAAGTAGGGAGCAACAACTGTAACCATGTAAATATTAATTCGATTAGTTTGCACACGGAATGGTTTAATATATGCGACTATATTTACCACTTATCAATAAATGAGATCCCTGTCTATTGCAAAATATTGTCACAGTGTTCATCCTAGCGATGACAAAGCTTGGTCGACGTAGAACTGTGTACACTACGACAAAGCAAAAATCTTAACTTATTAAGCTTGCATGCGCCAAGCTTTGCTTATGCGT
>CALNXK010000543.1:0-5000 GCA_942486035.1 Porites lobata | reverse complement strand
CGGTACATGTCACTCTTGTACGATCAAAAACGTCAAATGTTAATTCTGCTAAGTTTACGACTGAAACAAACTTATTCTTACGTCGAATCTAAGCCTTACTGCGCTTTTCACAAACATGCGAATTCTGAAGTTCAAAAGCCAACTGACGATTGCGTTTTTCGCTGCCGTCAATCATCTTAACGGACCTCTTAGGACACAAAACTTTACTTTAACGGGTTCAAAAGTTCATGGTTTCTGATTTGTGATTGGTGAATTTCGATCCGTTTTGTGTGTTTCTGTGTTTCAAGGTTCGTTGCTTGTGATCGTAATTATGATTGACGCAGCAAAAAACGCAATTGTGAAGGCGGCTTTTGAACTTTAGAGTTCGCATGTTTGTGAAAAGCGCAGTAACATACATACAAGTCAAGCTGAGCGTGGAAATGGCTACAAATGCGATTTGCAACACTAAAAGGCGTTCTTCCTGCTAATTTGACGTCATTAAACTTGCACATAAGCCACATTTGGACTTTTCCTTTGGAATTGTGGCTGGCTCACTTTCTAGGAAAAAGGAAAATATAATCTAGAAGGAGTATAAGGCCGGAATAGCGAAATTGAGAGTGGATGTCTGCCCAGAATGTTATTACTTTTAGCTGTTAGGTGTTAGTATAACTCTGGCAGGATTGGTCAGAATTTCCAAAACGAGTTGTCTGCGCAAATATCTTTCCTTCCTTAATTTGCTGCGTACCAACTTAGTCCATTTTACTGAAAGCAATGGGCTCTGAAAAGCATAATCTGTATCGTCCCGTGAGGAACGACAATGGCGCCAGCCAACACTGGTCTCTAAAGTGAAAATCTAGAAGTCTAGAATAAATAATAAAGATGTGTGTAGCATTCCAGTTGTCGAAAAATCACGGTAGACTAGGTTTAAAAATAGGTTTTCTCTAACTTCGATTTGCACATACTTGTTTTGGGATAGCTCAATCCAATACTGACACCCTACGTTTCTCTTCTTTTCATTCTCCTCCACAGCTCCACTGCTGTTGTACGCCAACCGAAAGGATATCAGAATCTTTAATGCAAATTCCAGAAATGAAAGTATAATAATTGATCATTTAAATGACGCCATTGGCGTGGATTTTCTCTTCGCAGAAGGAATTATATTTTGGGCTGATGTTAATTTGAAAAAAATCAAACGAATTCGCGTCTCCACAGGAGAAGTCGAAGATGTTATTTCAGTTGATTTGAAAAAACCTGAAGGACTCGCTGTAGATTGGATTGCAGGAAAACTTTATTGGACCGATTGTGGAGATGGTAAATGGGTAACAAATAGAATAGAGGTCGCGAATTTAGATGGATCTAGTCGTAAAGTTCTCTTTCGGAAAGACTTGGGTCTTCCAAGGGCAATTGCTGTCGATCCGTTATTGGGGTAAGAATGACTTATTCTTTTAATTGCTATGTTGAATATTATTTTGCCGAATACACATGTCCTTGCAAATTGCTTACTCTCTTTGTTAGCGTCCCTGATTGCTGCAAGCTGCTCTTTATACTGTTGGAAAACTATTGACACAATTTTTTGTTTAAATTTGTTTATTTTTATTGATGTGGATTTCCTCTAGATGCAGAAGGATTTTTGTTTTGGACTGATCTTAGCTTAGTCCAAATGGAATGACTTCGTGTCTCCGCGACAAAGTCGAGAGTTCCGAAGGACTTATGTGCTTATAGTCAAGGCAGGTCAAGCATACCCCCAAAGATGGCATTAATGAATAGATTATTTGAAAAATGATTCTGTTAGTCGTAATCTCAACCAGTCTCAAATTCAAATCTGCATTCCTCCTTAAGGAGCCGTGAGTTTTTCACGATACTGGCTCCTCTGTATTCGGTCAGATTAAAAAATCTTTGAATGGATAAAATTGTTTTAAAGACATTTACATAAAATTCAAGAAAACTGAGCTGCCAGACATTTCATGACTACCTCACTGCTCGTAAGCAGGAGTGTAGAGATAAAACTGAAGTCTACAACTACCAACGGTTCAGCCTTCGAATAATAAATTCATTGATGCAATCTTGTGGGGTACGCTTGACCTGCCCTGACTGTAAAGGAGGTTTCAGGAACAGTTCTGTTTTTCATATTTAAAAGATTTTAAATCAAGAGTCATATTATAAAATTTGGAATTAAAATTTTAGAATAAACAATCAACGGTCCGGGCCATAACCATCTTTGGATACACGATGACGTCATCAATAATAGGGACCTTAAGCAACGACGAAGACGACGGCAGTGAAACAATCACTAAAAAAAAATGAATTTGCGTTCTTTCAAACTTTATCGCGTCCATTTGGAACCGTTCAATTCTTCAAATGTAGGCGACGTTTCCTGGAGTTGAATTCTTAAGGGCTTTATCCATCTTCAAAATAATAATAATAATAATAATAATAATAATAATAACGAATATTTATACAGGATTGCCCTTCAGTGCAAGAGCACTATTATCAAAGGGGTCCTGTCATAATAACATAGTATAAGGATAAAAGCTAAAATAAGATAAGAATGACTACGCAACTAACTAACTACACTATACAGAAAATTGATCTAAAGACTCCCTAAATAGTATCCTACAGCTAATTTGCTTGATTTTTAAAGGTAAAGAATTAAAAGCTGAAGCGCCTAAAAAGTAAAAACTTTTCCGAGCAAAGTCAAGTTTCACTTTCGGCAAAGCAATGGTGGTCCCGCTGTTCCTCGTATTAAAATCGTGGATTAAAAGATTAAAATAATCTTTGAAAGGACTACAAACATTGCCTTTTAGGCAATCAAAAACAAATAAACAAGCCTTTTTCTTTAAAAAATTTTCAATTGAGGATAGACGGAGTTCACAGTTTAGACATTTTGAGTTTTGCAGAATAATCCTGCGACTTCGTTGTTCCAGGTTTCTTATTTGGCACCTTCGTGTCTCTGACCAACCAAGCGTAATTTGACCGCAATAAGTAAATATGGGCATTATCATTGCTCTGTAGATTCGTTCAGCGCTTAAGGTGTCAGTGTTAGAACGGATTCGTCGTAATAAATTCACTCTTCCTGCAGCTTTCAAATAGAGAAGGGAAAATTTGTCGTATTATTTCCACTTCCTCCATTGATAAAACGTCGTATTGGGAGGCTTCACGTCGTAGTCGTGCAGTGGACGTCAAAGAAATGTACAAAAAACGTGATGCCCGTTGTTGTCGTCATCGTCATCGTCGTTTCTTAAGGTCACCTGATGGCTTCTGGTGCCGACATCGAAGAAACTGATTTACTATTCTTATTTGAGTTTAGCGGATTTAGTCCTAGTCCTCACTTATTCCATGAAACCTTGCAAAATTAAAGGCAAAGACCAAGGATCAGTTAGTGTTTGAATCGCCTCCTGTCTGTTTCTATTTTTTTAGATATCTGTTTTGGACAGACTGGGGCGAAGAACCCAAATTAGAGCGATCTGAAATGGACGGCTCAAATCGTCGGGTTATTATCCGACGAAATATTCATTGGCCCAACGGGCTAACAATAGACTACAGTGCACAGAAGATATACTGGACAGATGCGAGTTTATTTTATATAGACAAAGCCAATTATGATGGTTCAGATCGTCAGAGCATACTCAGGTCAGCTCCTATCCAGTGTTCATTGGAACATCCGTTCGCTCTTGCTTTGTACGCTGATAAATTATATTGGACAGACTGGAAAAAAAGAGGGATTCTCTCAACAAACAAGAACAATGGACTGCGGTGCCCAGTAATTAAAAAGTCAAATACTTCTCCAATGGATATTCGTGCCTATGTAGCCAAAAGGCAGGTACCCAGGCCCGGTAAGTGTTTTGCTCTTGAATACTCTTTTGTCTTTAACCTGAGAAAACAGCAGATATGTAGCGACGCTACCACACTAGTTTCCCCGTTAAATGACGTCTGAGAAACGAGCGCAGAAATTCCATACAGATGACGGGTCACTACCCATTCTCGGAGACCCAGGGGTAGTCAGTCGGGCCGGGAGAAAAGATGCGACGAAAGTTTTCAAGCACAAGCAGAAAAGCCCCTGGCTACCGACTCTCACCGGACCATTTTCAAACGGTCAAGAGAATACTGGCTCCTGATTGGACACAAGAAATGCATTGTATCATTGTGCCCAATCGACGAACAGCATCTCCTGAGTTCTTTTCGTGAATTCGTACACGACGGCTATTAGACTTTAAGATCCAGCGACGCGACAGCAACAAGAACGTCGCTTAAAAAGTGAATCTGAGTTCTTTCAGTCTTTTTCGCAATTATTCCCACCCACTTACTTTTGTCAAATGTAGGCGAACCCTCCTGAATTTAATTCCTAGGACCATATCCAAGTTCAGAAAGAGAAATAAAATTTCGTCGTTGCTTCTTTACGTACTCCATAAAACGCGAAGTTATGCATTTTCACGTCGTAGTCGTGCAAAAACGGGCAAAATGTACAAAAAGCGTGATGCACAGTTGTTAATAACGTTCTCGTTGCCGTCCGCGTCGTTGGATCCGCCCTATTGACTCGATCACGGCTTGTCTGGCTCATGCACTAAAGAAATGCACGCAGTCAGAAACTTTCAGATTAATATAAATTCTCCATTTCAAAATACTGTCTACCTGAAAACTAAAGACGCTTTTCCCAAAAATACAAGCTTGAGCTTAAAACAGGCATTTACACTTGCATCGATCACGCCTTCGTTAATATTAGAGAGTTTACACGACAGCTGACAGCCACGAAAACGTCGGATGAACAGTGAATTCACATTTTTCAGTCTCTGTTGTGATTATTCCACCCTGCTTACTTTGCCAAATGCAAGCAAAATCTTCTGGAGCTGAATTTCTATCTGCCATATTCAAGTTCATAAAGAGAAAGAAAAATTTGTGATTGCCTGCACGTTTACGTCCTTCAGAAAACGTGAAATCAAGCATTTTCACCTGGTAGTCGTGCAGTGACGGCAAAGAAAATGTACAAAAAAAAGCGTGATGTACGTGCAAAATGTTGTTTTTTT
>CALNXK010000542.1:107500-128829 GCA_942486035.1 Porites lobata | reverse complement strand
ATATATGTTTATGTTTAATTATCAACTATATAATGATACCTAAAACTTAAAATCAGTTTAAAATTTGAACATAATTGCTTGCGCTTCCAATTAAACACAACATATCAGGCACGATCTCTAGCGATGCACGATTCAATTCAAAAATATTTTTCAATCTTTTCAGATAGACGAGTGTGAAACCAGCATCCATTCATGTGTGATGTCAATGCGTTTTGGTAACAATACCATTGGATCTTATATTTGCAATTTTTGTAATCCTGGGTACTTTGGAAATGGAAAAATCGTGTCTTGGTAAAACCTTAAACTAATCGTCTTGCAGAGTTCATCACACACTATGCAGTGCCAGTCCCTTTCCTGTTGCCTTTATTAGCTTTTGATTCTGATATCCAGCAAACCCCTTTAATTCTCTGCTTGCAGCTAAAATGTTTTTGCGTACCTCTGATCTCGAGTTGTCGCCTCCCGCAGTTGATTTCAGCAGGTGGGTTCTTTTTTTTCCACAAAGTAGTTTTTGGGTTTTCGTATCCGACAGTGTCGTACTTAGTTGTCTTAGTTGCTTTCGGTTTTGTGTTTCACCATAGGGCGTTTTGTAATTAGGAGCAGTCTTGTAAACTTACGGTAATTTTGCAAATGAACTGGTTTTGAGGTTCCTTGCTGACCCAGAGGCCCCACATTTATTCTTGGGTGGGTGTCTTTCTGGGTGTAGGCAAAATGTAATATTTGTTTGGATTTGTTTTTTTTTTTTTTTATCTTCATACATTCTCTCCCTTCAGATATTAACGAGTGTACCACTAATGTCCATAATTGTGATGCAAAATGCTTTCTGTGATAACACTGATGGATCTTACACCTGCGCATGCAGCCCTGGATATACTGGAAATGGAACATCCTGCCCGTGGTAAAATTATCAACGCATTTGTATTTTTAAGCGACCATATATTATTGCTATTAAAACTGGGGGCAGGGGTAGGACAGGGCGGGGGGGCAGTTGTATGTCTCTGCTCCGTTATAAGCAATATTTGTTTGGGTTTGTTTGATTTGTCTTAACATCTAAGGTTGCTGAACACAATTTCTCTAAATCGGATTTATCCCTTTACTGTGTATTTTAACAACTTTATCATTACATAAAGAAAAAAGGGAGGAAAGGCTGATAAAAAGTTTAACAGAAAATAATGTTTTTGTCGCCTTTGACATATCACGTGACCTCAGCGCGAGCCTGTTGAACTAGAGCTGAACATGAGTACTCATAAGCAACTTAAATAAACTAAGGTATCTTTAAATCTACTCATTAAAATGTGACGAAATTTGGCAGAAATCCTGTTCATGTCACGCTCAAGCCAATAAAAGCGTCAAAATATCTTTTTCAACAAAGGAGTTTTGTGACAAAATCAAGATTTCCATAAAGGCTATTTTCTTGAAGATTTTTAAAACTGTTCGTTACAATTTTGGTCAAGTGGTTTCTAAAAAGATGAGGGTTACTAATCGAAAGCTGTGTTCAATTTTCTAAGAAAATCCAATGACTGAATTTTGCTTAAACCTAATAAATTGAAATTTTTTGGCTTGTTGTCAAACTTCCATGTTGCCATGGCAACAATCCAAGTCTCACTTTTAACTTAATAAATGTCATGTCTGATAAATATAGATTGTTTGATGTGCTGAATCAAAATTTTAGCGTTATACCCGCAATGAGTCTTAAATAAAACCCCAATAATTGGTTATGATCCACAACCTATCAAACTGTGTTCAGGCACCTTAATTCTCTCCTTTCAGATATTAACGAGTGTACAGCCAAAGTCCATAACTGTGATGCCAATGCTTTCTGCAATAACACTCAGGGGTCTTATAACTGCACATGCAGCCCTGGATACACTGGAAATGGAACATCATGCATCGGTAAATCATCCTGCCTAATGCATGTAAAATTATTTTAGCGAGGTGCAAGAAAGAAGCAGTACCCCCATAAATGCATTAAGTAATTCTCCAAACATATCTCTCAGCGTACTTATGGAAGCCCATCTGATAAAGTACAAGCTATTTCTTGGAAAAAGCACCCTGTTGTTTGAATCTTATAAGCGGCCACCTACCGTATATATATGAGACCACTTACACTTGCATCTTGTTTGGTCGCTTAGAATAGAAAGCTTGACTGTATGTTAAGAAGTCCGAAAGAGAGGAACCCCATACATAGAAACGTTCCTTATCCAAGGCTTATTATTTCATTCATAGACATCGTTCTGCTGAAAATACCTTCCTTTTAGATATAACAAGTGCATACTGGAAATGAAACAGCATGCACCGGTATATCAAAATCGTTTCTGCTGCAGTATTGGAATTATGTTTCGTTGATCCGGTTTGCCCGCATCATCTTAAATACTTTCTTAATACTTCTTTCCTTTCAGATATTAACGAGTGTACCACTAACGTCCATAACTGTGATGCCAATGCTTTCTGCAATAACACTCAGGGGTCTTATAACTGCACATGTAGCCCTGGATACACTGGAAATGGAACATCATGCATCGGTAAATCATCCTGCCTAATGTATGTAAAATTATTTTATTTAGGTCCAAGAAAGAAGCAGTACCCTATAAATTAATTAAGTAATTCTCCAAACATATCTTTCTTAAACTGTGTTCAGGCACCTTAATTCTCTCCTTTCAGATATTAACGAGTGCACAGCCAACGTCCATAACTGTGATGCCAATGCTTTCTGTAATAACACTGGGGATCTTATAAATGCACGTGTAGCCCTGGGTACGATGGAAATGGAATATCTTGCACCGGTAAATTATCATGACCAATACATTTTTTAAAAAAAAAAGCAATGTATGTATTTTAACTCTTTGATTTCTTTTATTTCCTTTCATTTCAAGTTTCGTTTTTCTTTTATGTTTTGCTTTTTGTTTTTGTTTTTGCTTTTTTGGGGGGTGGGCGAGCTTAAAATCGTTTGAGCTGCAGTATTTGAATTATGTTTCGTCAAGAGCCATTATGGCTCTTGGTTTCGTTGATATGTTTTGCCCGCATCATCTTTAATACTTTCTTAATAATTCTTTCCTTTCAGATATTAACGAGTGTACCACTAACGTCCATAACTGTGATGCCAATGCTTTCTGCAATAACACTCAGGGGTCTTATAACTGCACATGCAGCCCTGGATACACTGGAAATGGAACATCATGCATCGGTAAATCATCGTGCCTAATGCATGTAAAATTATTTTAGCGAGGTGCAAGAAAGAAGCAGTACCCCATAAATGCATTAAGTAATTCTCCAAACCTATCTTTCTCAAACTGTGTTCAGGCAACTTTAATTCTCTCTTTTCAGATATTAACGAGTGTACAGCCAAAGTCCATAACTGTGATGCCAATGCTTTCTGCAATAACACTCAGGGGTCTTACAACTGCACATGTAGCCCTGGATATACTGGAAATGCAACATCATGCATCGGTAAATCATCGTACCTAATGCATGTAAAATTATTTTAGCGAGGTCCAAGAAACAAGCAGTACCCCATAAATGCATTAAGTAATTCTCCAAACATATCTCTCAGCGTACTTATGGAAGCCCATCTGATAAAGTACAAGCTATTTCTTGGAAAAGGCACCCTGTTGTTTGAATCTTATAAGCGGCCACCTCCCGTATGAGACCACTTACACTTGCATCTTGTTTGGTCGCTTAGAATACGAGAAGCTTGACTGTATGTTAAGAAGTCCGAAAGAGAGGAACCCCATACATAGAAACGTTCCTTATCCAAGGCTTATTATTTCATTCATAGACATCGTTCTGCTGAAAATACCTTCCTTTTAGATATAACAAGTGCATACTGGAAATGAAACAGCATGCACCGGTATATTAAGAATCGTTTCTGCTGCAGTATTGGAATTATGTTTCGTTGATCCGTTTTGCCCGCATCATCTTTAATACTTTCTTAATAATTCTTTCCTTTCAGATATTAACGAGTGTACCACTAACGTCCATAACTGTGATGCCAATGCTTTCTGCAATAACACTCAGGGGTCTTATAACTGCACATGCAGCCCTGGATACACTGGAAATGGAACATCATGCATCGGTAAATCATCCTGCCTAATGTATGTAAAATTATTTTAGTTAGGTCCAAGAAAGAAGCAGTACCCCATAAATTCATTAAGTAATTCTCCAAACATATCTCTCAGTGTACTTATAGAAGCCGGTCTGATCTGATAAAGTACGAGATTTTTCTTGGAAAAGGCACCCTGTTGTTTGATTCTTGCATGTAAGCGGCCGCCTCCCGTATGAGACCACCAATACACTTCGCATTTTGTTTGGTCGCTTAGAATACGATAGGCTTGACTGTATGTTGTGTTGTCCGAAAGAGAAGAACCTCATACGTAGAAAGCTTTCCTATCCAAGGCTTATTATTTTATTCATAGACGTCTTTCTCCTTAAAATAAGGGTTTTTTACCTTCCTTTTAGACATAACGAGCGCACGTCTAAGGTCCATAACTGTGATAATGTCAATGCGTTTTGTATACTTTCCTTTCAGATATCAATGAGTGTACGACTAACGTCCATAAATGTGCTGCGAATGCTTTCTGCAATAACACTGATGGATCATATAACTGCACATGCAGCCCTGGATTCACTGGAAATGGAACAGCATGCACCGGTATGTCATTACGACCAATACTTGTAAAACTATATTATGAGGTCTAAGAAAGAAGCATCCCATACATAGAGTGCTTCTCTCCGTATTACCTTAGGGTGGATTTCCACTGTCGCGTAATTTTTACGTGCCGGTGCGTAAAATTTACGTTCGCAAATGAAATAGAGGCAATGCATAAAGGGCGCACGCAACGTCAAAGTTGAACTTCGCTCAACTTCAAGTTTAAGCTCGACACTTTGTACCTTACCTCTATTTTATTTACTCGAGTAGAATTTACGTGCCTTTACACGTACGTAAAGATCACGTGACAGTGGAAGTCCACTCTTACTCAGCTTACTTATGAAAACCCGTCTGTAAAAATAAGAGCTTTTTTTTACTGTCTTTTTAGATATTAACGAGTGTACGACTAACGTCCATAACTGTGATCCCAATGCGTTCTGTAATAACACTGATGGGTCAGATGGATCTTATACCTGCACATGCGCTCCTGGTTATGCTGGAAATGGAACAGCATGCACCGGTATATCAAAAATCGTTTCTGCTGCAGTATTGGAATTATGTTTCGTTGATCCGTTTTGCCCGCGTCATCTTTAATATTTTCTTGATTATTCTCTCCTTTTAGATATCAACGAGTGCACGACTAACGTCCATAACTGTGATCCCAATGCGTTCTGTAATAACACTGATGGATCTTACACCTGCACATGCGCTCCTGGATATACTGGAAATGGAACAGCATGCACCGCCGGTATATCATTATAACTAACACTAGTAAAACTATATTATGAGGTTGGAGTTTTTAAATTAATAATTTCCAGTGAATTTAAGAGGGGGTCAGTAGGGGGTCAGTTGAACTGGGGTCAGCGTTTTGTCCTAGCCGTTGTAATTGTGGTATTTTGTCGCCACCTCTGTACAGCTGACTGTGTATGTCTTCTGTCCCTTGTTGACGGCTTCTTCTTCGTTGTGCAAAGCGATATTCTCTCTGCTGCGAGGTTTCTTGCTGTTATCGTTTTCTTCGTTGCTCGCGCTGAATCTCAATTCGGTGTTTTTGCTCTTAAAGGAGTCTCGGTGGTCATGATCTTTTCCGTCAAGGATTTGCAGCCACTTGTTGAATCCAGAGTTGTTGTGTTTGCTGTTCTGGGTCATTCGCATTTAAGGAAATTGCTCGTGATTTACCGATAGCAAAAATTGCTTTCACAAAAGATAAATAAAACACCACACCTTCATGTCGAATGATTCCCCAATAAACCGGTTCACTCTGCACTCGAATGTTGCCTGGAAACACACAACGCTGCGTAACCACAGGTGACGTCAACCGGATACCAACCGGAAGTGACCGATATATACAAATATATATGGGCCAACCGGCTTTGCATGCCGCTCAGACTTCGTGCGACCCACGCGCTGCTCGCACGCTGCGCGCGCGACAAGTTTATAAACTCTCTTTCACGAGGAATTAACCTGTCCATTCCGGGGGTTCTGAGACGGTTGAGCCGAATTTCCCCTGATCCAAGAGAGATCATTCTCTCTTGCCCGATCTGAATGCGATGCGATAATTGTTGCAGCGTGGAATAGTTTACTGTTTTCTTTCTATCTCCCTTTTCAGAAATATATCAGACTGACTGCTGGCGCAGCGCATCCAGGATGCCAAACCAGTCATATTTTTGGGCTTACTCAACTAATCCTAGTGGCAGTGACAAAGTGGACGCTATCGATTTCTTGACAATTCAGAATGACGCCATTCTGTCAGGGTACCGTCTGTGGGGAGTCCAAAGTGTCAATTCAACTACTTTCCTGGTCACCATGAGTTTGTACGGGGAAAAGGGCTTGTTGATCGCTAACGAGACTAGAACCTACCCTACTAGCTCCAGTGAGAAGACGTTTGAAGT
This sequence comes from Porites lobata, assembly GCA_942486035.1. NCBI lineage: Eukaryota > Metazoa > Cnidaria > Anthozoa > Scleractinia > Poritidae > Porites > Porites lobata. The sequence goes on along the minus strand of CALNXK010000542.1, from coordinate 122,298 downwards.
GCACTTCTCACAAGAGATCGCCATAAGTAATAATGAAAGATATACTGCAGTTGTTAGAATAGTAACATCCGAACTCTCTTACGCTCTTGACGACGGCATGCCAGGTGCACGTTGTTCTGGTGTCAGAGTTTATTTCTTGACATCGTCAAAATACGGCAACCGTTCAGACGTTTCGACAGGCCAAATTCCGGCTTTAATATTGCGTTCCAAGGGGTCATCTGCGAAACGTTAAAGCTTGGCGAGGCTTTTTTTTTTGTTTTGTTTTTGTTTGTTTGTTTTTTAGCAATTTGCGAAAAGGTAAGTTGCGATACTATGTCACTCTTTCAGCGTTTGTGACCTTATGCCGACTTCATAAGAAAAAATGTACCTTTCCCTCCCTCAGTACTCTGCCCAATGTTGGGCTATTGTTGAGCTACCTTTAGGGGGACAACGAATACCCAACTTTGAATGGAAAAAAAAAACTTATTGTGTTCTTCAATGTTGGAGAAACTTTCTTTGTAGCTTTTAAATGATTCTAATGGTTCTGACCTCGAAAATGAAGTTGAACAACTTGATCATCCGAGCGATTTGAACATGAAATGTAGATTTGAAAAAAATTCGAATAGTCGGTGTATTTTCATTCCCGAAATTAAAATCTTTGCAAAAAGTTGTAATCCGTATTTCTAATAGCAACAACCCTTTTTAAATAAACCCATTGTAGTATTTTAATTGTGCTTATTAGAAAATGTACCTTATTACAAGACTCCGTGTTCCACTTGCCGTAACGGGACGGCAATCTATCAATCAATCAATCAATCAATCAACTTTCTTTAAACACGGTAAACAATGGCTCAGCAATCTGGTTTTCAGACATGCCGTGTAACAATTACAAGTTATAAAATTAAAACTAGTGATTAACTAACAATAATTTGGCACAAGAATTTAGTACAATTTTATCTGTTCCTATCGGCTCTTATAAACGTGACTACTTAGTTCGTATGGTAAGCAAGACTAATAATACTAGTAAAAATAGTAATAATTTGAAATACAATATAATAACAAGAAATGAGTCATTAAAGAAATAAGATAGAAACATAATAAAAGTTATATCCTAGGATATCGCGAGTTTGAAGCTAGTAAGATCCCTTATTATTCATTCAAAATATTTCACCTATTTTGATTGGCTAAAAGCACGCGCATAATTCACCATAACCAGTTACTGATGACCAAATTTGGAAGAATTTTGTGTTTAGCGAGGAACTGACGTCAAAAATGCAGCGTTCTTGCAGGTGAATGCACCGTTAACCGAGAAGACCTGGGGACGAGGTTGAGTTGTTTTGGTTGTGAACTTGAAAAATGGCGGACAATTCACTCGTTTCAAGAGTAAGAACGTTAACTAGTCGAAAAAATAGCTAAAAACATGGCAAGAACAGCAAGAAGGCAACTCGAAGGGCGACATCTGCTATTTAGAGAATATTTGCGGAGCTGAACAAAACCTAAACGTGTAGTATCGAAGATGAACTTAACATCGATGGATCGATGGAGGTAAGCATGTTTTAGCCATGTTTTTAAACTAGGAATTATTTCGAATGGATAATAAAACAATTATTGAATGCGGCTTTCGCATCATATGAAGAATTATGGAGATCTCGGAGGGTGTTATCCGCCTGGGCCTCGGCCTCGACTGATAACACCCACCTCAATCTCCATAATTCCTCATAAGATACTCAGCCTTATTCTTTAATTGTTAATTATTCTTCCCTTTTCCTGTATTCTAGTTTCTACTGTGATTTATTTTGTAAAATCGCATCGTCTTTTCCCTAATGTTATATGTCTACTTAAACTAATCTAGGGAGAGCCTGGACCCCATATAAGCCCCAGGCTTCCAGTACAGGCTTTCCCGTCACTATCTTTTTTATATATTTTTCAGTATATGTAACCTGTAAAGTGACGAAAACAAATAAACCAATCAATTAGTGAATCAATTGTCCAATTTTTACGTTGATAGGGGCAAATACCAGATCAGTGGCGGATCTAGGGGAGGAGCCCAAGGGGGCCGCCCTCCCCCCACCTTATTTTTAGACCAAAGTGAGGCCAGGCTCCTCATTATGTCAGGGTCTGGATGATCACCCCACCCCCCCCCTTTAGCTAGGAAAACGCGATTCAGCCGCCGTTGTTTTGGCTTTCAAAGCCGGCGCTTTTCGCTACTAGTGGACTATAACATATAGCCTAGTAGCAGCTCAACCAATCAGAACGCACCATTGATAATAGACCACTAGCTGGATTAATTTATATCATATATATTTGATTTTTTGGGTTAAAACGTAATTGATTTAAAAATATCATACGACTATCTCGTGACTTTAAGTTAAGTTATATATATAATTAAGTTATATTTAAATGTGCTCCCGTGCGTAAAACCACGTTCGATTAAAAAGCAAATTATCCCTCTTACTGTGGGGTCTGAAAACACCCTTTTTATTAAACTGTCTCTTTTTATACTCTGGCTGCGGGCTGTGAAACCACGATTTTGACCCTTAAGAAAATTACGGTGAGAAATCTGCATTACAGCACCAGTAGTTATTATCACCTAGGAAATTTAAATGCCATGAATGTTTACGCCAGTTCTTCACCGTGTTACTGCGTATTCTTGCATTTCTTCCGTTCAGTTTTAGTCAGAAATTCAGCTATTTTGTCTTGGGATAGCCATGCGAAAGATCCTTTTTTTTTTTAGATCACCATTGCCAAAGCAGCCTCGTGTCTAGATTGATTGAATGAGTGATTGCAGTAATACATAAATCAAGCTTTTGCCTTTCTGTTACTTCTTTACGTAGCCTTTATTACAACTTGGTTTATCCTTATCTTGTATATTGTACTTCAGTATGGGTTTCGACGTATCCCACAAACTTGAATCGTATTGTTCTACTTCAGAAAAAAAAATTCGAATTATTTCCAAGACGCCATTTGATGCTCACACTGATCCTAAATTCAAACGTTTGCAAATACTGAAATTATCTCAAATTTACTTTTTTCAAGTTGGAAAGTTCATGTATTCTTATTAAGTAGGCCTGCTTCCTAATGTATTTAAAGAAATGTTTTTAATGACAAATCAAGTTCATTCCCATAATACCAGAAATTCAAATACTTTCTACTTTACACTATTATGCACTAATTCGATTGCCTTCTTTTGTTTACCCCTTGCTATATCAGGGGCACCCAACGTCAGTTTTGGGAAAATATCTGTTCGGGAGACGATTTGAAATCTAGAATTTTCGGAACATTTGTTTTAAAATTTCTTGCTTGCCTGCCTCTTCTAGGATTTTTGAACATCTAAAAAATCATATAATTGCCCATGTTTTTAACGTACTTTTACCCTGAGGTCACCAAGAATTTTCGGGAGCCTTTTTTCTGGCTGAAATTTTCGAAAAGGTGAGTTTTGATCCCCATAATTTTTGGATCACTAGTAAGACTAGGAAATCAGAACAGATGAAAAATTTTTAGGGGATAAAAAATATGCCTATATCTGCCCTTTAAATACTAGAGTAGGTTTAACAATGCTATGTTTAAGTGGTTTCGAACTATTTTCTCGGAGGGTGTCCCTGCTGTATTGCACTTACTATTTGTTCGTACTTGTTTCACTGTTCAAGTAAAATCACTTTATCATGACGCATGGGCTATCATCATGCATCTTTACGCCGGCTCAAGATCTTACATCCTTATAACGAACGTAGAAGCTGAGGACTTAAATAAATGTTTCTTGAAATCAGCCGTAGACAATCCTGTCTGCAATGCAAACAAAGCAAGAGGTTATTTTTAGTGCGAAAAAAGGGGGCTCCTGCGAAGCGTTTGCGTGTGTTAAAAGTGGGAGAATGCCTGGGGCCAACAACAGAACGGAATATTTTAAATAGATTGTATAAGTTTAATATCCCTGAAAAAGTGGGATATTATTTGTCAGTAGTGGCAGTGGAAACAAGTTGACAGCTTCAGAGTCTGGGCTGATAAAAGTGAACGAGGGAGAACATGAGTGACGCCACGATAGAGAGTCCAAGTCGTGAAAATGACCGGCGAATACTGATCATGTTAACTGTCTTCATCTGTCTTATTGCCGTTGTCATTTTGGTTATTGCTGCTATAATGTTGTCATTGATAATATCTCGAAATAATGATGTTGATGATGATGCTAAAGGATCAAAACTTGACGCCGTGGTGCAGGGTAAGCAAACGTTACAACTTTTTAAAAGTCCGGCTGTCTACTCGTAAGACCCTCAACTAGCGATTAAAGGCTTCTAAACTTGCCCTGTCATATCTCGGTTTAGTCCGCTCTTAGAACTTTTTCAAGAGCCCGCGCACTTGTTTTGCAGTAGGTATCTCAGCTAGGGTAAGTTTAAAAGACAAATTTGTTTCCCGGGGAATTTTACATTTTGTTTCAGTATTTTTGCATTCCTGATTCGGCAGGGGCACCCAACGACTGTTTTCTGTAAAATATCTGTTCGCAGAAGCAAATATTGCCTAGAATATTCTATTGCTTGAATACGGCTAAAAATTTCTAGAAGAGCGCTCCATTCAGGTACGATTTTCGAAACTTATCTAAAAAATTCCCTACTATCTTCTGAAGTGTAATATTTTATCTTTTACTCCTTATGTTAGGCTAATTTTCGTAGAAAAAGAAAAACCGAAAATTTTCGGATTCAAAAATGAGATGAAAAGAAGAACAAGAAAAATTCTCACCGAGTTCGTTCAACTGCATCTAAAACTTTCGGAAAAATAACAGTGAAGCCCTTGTAATTTCGAAAAGCCTTCAGTTTCCCTAGGATGACCGAACAGATGCAACTTTTATAGTGCTGCTTAGAATACATTTCTAGAGATCTAAAAGTACTCTGGATAGCATGAAAAGACTCTTCAATGCGTTTAGGAGGAAACCGTCCTTGGGTGCCCCTGATTCGGGGGCACACAGTCAGCGACTTTTTTTTCTGTAAAAGGACTATTCGAAGGGGCAAACTATTGGAGACAAATAAACTAACTTCCGAGTTAGGATTTCGAGTTATATTTCGAGCTGGATTTTCGAGATAGGAATTTGAGTTGGATTTTCGAGTTAGGATTTCGATTTGGATTTTCGAGTTGGATTTTCGAGTGAGGATTTCGAGTAAGGATGTAGAGTTGTTGTTGTTGTTGTTTTTTTTTCGAGATGGTTACTAGTAATCCAGCTGTAATGAATCGGCTAGTTTGTCCGTAAACCGTCTCGTAGATGTCCAGTGCAATGCAGTCAGCAAAAGAATTCCTGTAGGGGTGGGGTTGGTATTTTGCCTTTTTATTCTGCGACATCACTATATAAAGTATACATGAAGGAAGAGGCAAGGACATTGAGTCATACGTAACGTCATTTCCAAAAATACGATAACCGGGCGTAATCTAGAATATTATGATTTTTCTTGTCATATCTATTCTCGTGGTACAAATTTAGAAATCGCGTTAAGGTGGCTCGATATAGTTTTTCAAGGTCAATACCTCCCAAGTTTGAGCGTAAACTGCGTCGTCATAAACAAGGATTTGGAAAAATTGACACCACAGTTGCATTAGATAAAGAAGAAAATTGGTTATGATCAGGGTTGCAATGACATCGGAGTTGTCATAGCAACGAAATGACGCTATTACCTATTTTACTTGCAGCAGTATTTCTCGGCACAGGGAACTGTTCTTCCAAAATCGTTTACTGGAGCTTTTACCTACGATAGCTGCCTCGATGTTCGTGAAGTTTAAGCGAAATCTGTAAGAGCGTTATCGAGATATTTTGGGATGAAGTTTTTTTGGTTAGAAATACGGTAAAAAAATTGACAATCTTGATGTTCGACTGTTATCTGTACTAAACGAAGCGCTTTCGACATGCAATTTCACCTCATAGTAGTTTCAATCTTTTTAAAAACGTGTGTGAAAGATCATGGAGATACCTCCAGCCGATCGCTAGAAAGGAGGATTTGATTAGTATGTATCAAGGCGCTCTTGTTAGCGATGATGTAAACATTTCGGTCTACTTTAACAAATTAGCGAATAATTTTTAAACCACTCGATAAATTTTTTAGAAAATATAAGAATCTGGAGATTAACCCTCCTTTTATATGACCTCTTAGTTTCAAGATTATTGATATAATGTAAGGCAGTAAAATAAGGGCTTGAATTCGCTAACATTTTGTCAGAAATTTTGTGTTTACAAGTGAGAGCCTCTCATTATTCAGGGTATTGTCTCCAAGTTTCATATTTTCGTGCATAACAATAGCTAGCAGTTTTGCATATGTCAAATGCATTGTTAGTTACTGCTGTTCACGTGAAAATGAAACTTTGAGACAATACCCCAGATTGTCAATTTTTTACCGTATTTCTAACCAAAAAAACGATAACGCTCTTACAGATTTCGCTTAAACTTCACGAACATTGAGGCAGCTATCGTAGGTAAAAGCTCCAGTAAACGATTTTGGAAGAACAGTTCCCAGTGCCGAGAAATACTGCTGCAAGTAAAATAGGTAATGGCGTCATTTCGTTGCTATGACAACTCCGATGTCATTGTAACCCTGATCATAACAAATTTTCATCTTTATCTAATACAACTGTGGTGTTAATTTTTCCAAATTTTTGTTTATGGCGACGTAGTTTACGCTCAAACTTGGGAGGTATTGACCCTGAAAAACTGTATCGAGCCACCTTAAGAATTAGACACAACAAAAGGCAAACATATAAATCCTATAATTCCATTATATTTTGAATACCAACAAATGGCTCCAATGCTGCTTTACAGAGCTTTCCTAGCTTCTTCCCTTGGCGGACACCAAGCATATATTCATAGAAATATTTGTTTATTTATTTATTTATTTATTTATTTATTTATGGGGCATCGAATTTTGCATTTGGCTAAGAGCACGGGTGGTTCACGTGATGCGCGCGTGCTTCGCGCGCGACGAGATTATAAACTCGCTTCGCAAGAATTATCGTCCATCTCCCTAAACATCCAAGGAAGCTTTTCTTTTTTTCTTCTTTTATTGTTCTATATTTATGTTTAATTATCAACTATATAATGATACTCTAAAAGTTAAAATCAGTTTAAAATATGAACATAACTGCATGCGCTTCCAATTAAACCACAACATATCAGGCACGATCTCTAGCGATGCACGATTCAATTCAAAAACATTTTTTCAATCTTTTTCGATTCAGATAAAGACGAGTGTGAAGCCAGCATCCATTCATGTGATGTCAATGCGTTTTGTAACAATACCATTGGATCTTATATTTGCACTTGTAATCCTGGGTACTTTGGAAATGGAAAATCGTGTCTTGGTAAAACCTTAAACTAATCGTCTTGCAGAGTTCATCACACTATGCAGTGCCAGTCCCTTTTTCTTGTTGCCTTTATTAGCTTTGATTCTGATATCCAGCAAACCCCTTTAATTCTCTGCTTGCAGCTAAAATGTTTTTGCGTACCTCTGATCCAGAGTTGTCGGCACCGCAGTTGATTTCAGCAGGTGGTGGATGTACCTTCTCTTTTTTCCACAAAGTAGTTTTGGGTTTTCGTATCGGCGGACTCGTACTTAGTTGTCTTAGTTGCTTTCGAGGTTTGTGTTTCATCATAGAGCGTTTTGTAATTAGGAGCGGTCTTGTAAACTTACGGTAATTTTGCAATAAACTGGTTTTGAGGTCCTTGCTGACCTACAGGCCCCCACATTTATTCTTGGGTTGGTGTCTTTCTGGGTAGTGTAGTCAAAATGCAATATTTGTTTGGATTTGTTTTTGTTTTATCTTCATACATTCTCTCCCTTCAGATATTAACGAGTGTACCACTAACGTCCATAACTGTGATGCCAATGCTTTCTGTGATAACACTGATGGATCTTACACCTGCGCATGCAGCCCTGGATATAATGGAAATGGAACATCCTGCGCCGGTAAATTATCAACGCATTTGCATTTTTAAGCGACCATATATTATTGCTATTAAAACTGGGGGGAGCGGGGGTAGGAGAGGACGGGGGTTGGTTTAAATTACGTCTCTGCTCCGTTATAAGCAATATTTGTTTGGGTTTGTTTTGATTTGTCTTAACATCTAAGGTTGCTGAACACAATTTCTCTAAATCTGATTTATCCCTTTACTGTGTATTTTAAAAACTTTATCATTACATAAAGAAAAAGAGGGAGGAAATGCTGATAAAAAGTTTAACAGAAAAAAATGTTTTTGTCGCCTTTGACATATCACGTGACCTCAGCGCGGGCCTGTTGAACTAGAGCTGAACATGCGTACTTTCATATTCAACGTAAATAAACTACAATATCTTTAAATCTACTCATTAAAATGCGACGAAATTTGGCAGAAATTTTGTTCATGTCACGCTCAAGCCAATGAGAGCGTCAAAATATCTTTTCAACAAAGGAGTTTTGTGACAAAATCAAGATTTCCATAAAGGCTATTTTCTTGAAGATTTTAAAAAACTGTTCGTTACAATTTTGGTCAAGTGGTTTCTAAAAGATGAGGGTTACTAATCGAAAGCTGTGTTCAATTTTCTAAGAAAATCCAATGACTGAATTTTGCTTAAACCTAATAAATTGAAATTTTTTGGCTTGTTGTCAAACTTCTATGTTGCCATGGCAACAATCCAAGTCTCACTTTTAACCTAATAAATCTCATGTCTGATAAATATAGATTGTTTGATGTGCTGAATCAAAATTTTAGCGTTATACCCGCAATGAGTCTTAAATAAAACCCCAATAATTGGTTATGATCCACAACCTATCAAACTGTGTTCAGGCACCTTAATTCTGTCCTTTCAGATATTAACGAGTGTACAGCCAAAGTCCATAACTGTGATGCCAATGCTTTCTGCAATAACACTCAGGGGTCTTATAACTGCACATGCAGCCCTGGATACACTGGAAATGGAACATCGTGCATCGGTAAATCATCGTGCCCAATGCATGTAAAATTATTTTAGCGAGGTGCAAGAAACAAGCAGTACCCCATAAATGCATTAAGTAATTCTCCAAACATATCTCTCAGCGTACTTATGGAAGCCCATCTGATAAAGTACAAGCTATTTCTTGGAAAAGGCACCCTGTTTTGAATCTTATAAGCGGCCACCTCCCGTATGAGACCACTTACACTTGCATCTTGTTTGGTCGCTTAGAATACGAGAAGCTTGACTGTATGTTGTGAAGTCCGAAAGAGAAGAACCTCATACGTAGAAAGCTTCCCTTGCTACCCAAGGCTTATTATTTTATTCATAGACATCGTTCTGCTGAAAATACCTTCCTTTTAGATATAACAAGTGCATACTGGAAATGAAACAGCATGCACCGGTATATCAAAAATCGTTTCTGCTGCAGTATTGGAATTATGTTTTGTTGATCCGTGTTGCCCGCATCATCTTATTTACTTTGTTAATAATTCTGTCCTTTCAGATATTAACGAGTGTACCACTAACGTCCATAACTGTGATGCCAATACTTTCTGCAATAACACTCAGGGGTCTTATAACTGCACATGTAGCCCTGGATACACTGGAAATGGAACATCAAGCATCGGTAAATTATCCTGCCTAATGTATGTAAAATTATTTTAGTTAGGTCCAAGAAAGAAGCAGTACCCCATAAATTAATTAAGTAATTCTCCAAACATATCTTTCTTAAACTGTGTTCAGGCACCATAATTCTCTCCTTTCAGATATTAACGAGTGTATAACCAACGTCTCAGGTAAATTAAGGCATGGGTCCCCAATGATTCAGTAAAAAAGTGATGGGGGGTGGTTTATCTCTGAGCACGTAAGCAGTAGAAAGATGAAACTTTGCCAGATAGATACTTGTGTGGTTTCTGTCAATTAGGTGATGTTCAATTATGCAAATGTTGTCTCGTGACTCCACACGACCAGAAAACAATAAAAAGTCTTTAAAAAAAAATGGCAACACTTTTTGTTGTGAGTTGTTAAACCGGACTGGTTTAGGACAATGTGTAATGCAAGCATCTACAAGACTGTGCTTGGCCTTTTTTGAATTTTTTACTGTTTTGGAAAATAAACGGCTTTTTCAACTAGACCCAGTCCCCCAAAGCAATTTTGTCCCATTTTAACGCCTTCGATTTTAAATATCTAAAGAAGGCCAAGAACAGAAGTGATACATTAAACAACATTAACATTATGCAACCGGTAAAATAATTGAAAACACACGAAAAAGTGTTGCCGTTTGAAGAACAAGCTTTTTCAGCCGATGGAGGTCACGTGACGTAATTTGCATAATTTTAAAGCACAAAATTGACGTAAACTAAAAATGTGGTTAGCTGGCAAAGTTTTATGTCTCTTCATCTAAAGCTCTTAGATATAGACCACCCCCTCACTTTTAAAGAGAGCAAATTAAGGCAAATTGAGGCCCATGCCTTAATTTACCTGAGGTCCATAACTGTGATGACAATACTTTCTGTAATAACACTGATGGATCTGATAAATGCACGTGTAGCCCTGGGTACGATGGAAATGGAATATCTTGCACCGGTAAATTATCATGACCAATACATTTTTCAAAAAAAAAAAGCAATGTATGTATTTTAACTCTTTGATTTTTTTAATTTCATTTCATTTCAAGTTTTGTTTTTCTTTTTTTGTTTTGCTTTTGTTTTTGTTTTTGCTTTTTTGGGGGGTGGGGGAGCTTAAAATCGTTTGAGCTGCAGTATTTGAATTATGTTTCGTCAAGAGCCATTATGGCTCTTGGTTTCGTTGATCTGTTTTGCCCGCATCATCTTTAATACTTTCTTAATAATGCTTTCCTTTCAGATATTAACGAGTTTACCACTAACGTCCATAACTGTGATGCCAATGCTTTCTGCAATAACACTCAGGGGTCTTATAACTGCACATGTAGCCCTGGATACACTGGAAATGCAACATCATGCATCGGTAAATCATCGTGCCTAATGCATGTAAAATTATTTTAGCGAGGTCCAAGAAACAAGCAGTACCCCATAAATGCATTAAGTAATTCTCCAAAACTATCTCTCTCAAACTGTGTTCAGGCACTTTAATTCTCTCCTTCCAGATATTAACGAGTGTACAGCCAACGTCCATAACTGTGATGCCAATGCTTTCTGCAATAACACTCAGGGGTCTTATAACTGCACATGTAGCCCTGGATACACTGGAAATGCAACATCATGCATCGGTAAATAATCCTGCCTAATGCATGTAAAATTATTTTAGCAAGGTCCAAGAAAGAAGCAGTACCCCTTAAATGCATTAAGTAATTCTCCAAACGTATCTCTCAGCGTACTTATAGAAGCCGGTCTGATAAAGTACGAGCTTTTTCTTGGAAAAGGCACCCTGTTGTTTGATTCTTGCATATAAGCGGCCACCTCCCGTATGAGACCACCAATACACTTCGCATTTTGTTTGGTCGCTTAGAATACGAGAGGCTTGACTGTATGTTGTGTTGTCCGAAAGAGAAGAACCTCATACGTAGAAAGCTTCCCTATCCAAGGCTTATTATTTTATTCATAGACCTCGTTCTGTTGAAAATAAGGGTTTTTTACCTTCCTTTTAGATTTAACGAGTGCAGGTCTAAGGTCCATAACGGTGATAATGTCAATGCGTTTTGTATTACTTTCCTTTCAGATATTAATGAGTGTACGACTAAGGTCCATAAATGTGCTGCCAATGCTTTCTGCAATAACACTGATGGATCATATAACTGCGCATGCAGCCCTGGATTCACTGGAAATGGAACATCATGCACCAGCAGTATGTCATTACGACCAATACTTGTAAAACTATATTATGAGGTCTAAGAAAGAAGCATCTTATACATAGAGTGCTTCTCTCCGTATTACCGTAGTGTGGATTTCCAAAGTCGCGTAATTTTTACGCGCCGATGCGTAAAATTTACGTTCGCAAATAAAATAGAGGCAATGTATTAAAGGTCACAACATAAAAGTTGAACCTCGCTCAACTTCACGTTTAAGGTCGACACTTTATACCTTGCCTTTATTTTATTTACGCGAGTAAAATTTCGTGAGCGTTTACACACGTAAAGAATACTATACGTCGGACAGTGGAAATCCACCCTTACTCAGCTTACTAATAAAAACCCGTCTGCAAAAATAAGCGGTTTTCTTCGCAATTCTCTCCTTTTAGATATTAACGAGTGTACGACTAACGTTCATAACTGTGATCCCAATGCGTTCTGTAATAACACTGATGGATCTTATAACTGCACATACAGCCCGCGCGTACTTAAAATTCTGACCTGCAACCTGCAAATTAGACTCTCCGGTCAGCATCACACCTTCATGAATGCCTCCCCAATAAACCGGCTCAGTGCACTCGAATGTTCCCTGGAAACACAAAACGTCCCGTGACAACCGGTGACGTGACTCTGGATGCGGATACCGACCGGAAATGGCCGATATATACATTTAAAGAAAGAAAGACATAATTCTGACTCCACTACACAACATCAACAGACAAAACGTAATGGCAAATAAGTTTATTTTGGGACGGCTTGGCGAGAACCAACCCTACAAAGTACGTAGATAACGAAACGGACAGGAAAACCTAGCTATCCCAGGAAACCGCTGAGTAAACAACTGAGAAAAGAAATCGGGCCATAATGCACGCGACGGATCCCACGCTACTCGAGAGGGAAATACTATGAGCGGCTACACACGGGACGCGTAGAACGTGGACTGTGGTGGACGACTAATATGAAGACAAAGCCGCCAGGTCGCGAGACAATTTAGCAATACGTTCATCCGTGGCTCTAATACTTCCATCCAGAGTGTTATGTTGAGATGAACGCGAAGCCACTAGAAAATTCGAACGGGCTCCCACAGGGACTTTTCCTCATAGGAATTCGAACAAAGCGAGACTAAAGCAAATCGGCATAGGCAGCCCGCAAACTGTAAATTAAGGCCTGAACGCGATAGGCTCCTCCTCCTATAGCTAGACCATAGTCAAGAAAAATGGCAATAGGGATACCTTGGCCTCTTCTAGATTTCTGAAGCGGTTTGAGGGAGGCTGACAAGAACCCAAAGGGAAGCGCGCAAAGTAGAAAATACCTAAAAACCCAGGTGCCGAGATCCCAGGTGAACGCAAGGAAACACTGGTGATCAGGGAAAATTACGATAACCGCACTAGAGGTAAATATGAATAAATATGAATAAATAAAAACCCATATCAAAAATATAAGTGGCCATGCACAAGTCTTCGCACTTGAATTTCTGTTTGAAGAAAAAAGTGCAAACGTGCCTAAAATCCAGGATTAACCTTTGTTAGCCGGAGCGGCGCGTCAAACAGAAAGCGGGTAAATGATATTGGAATGCAAAAATTATTAAAAGGAGGTTGAGGCTGGGAAGCTCATTAACAGCTACGGACAAAAAGAACTGTAAACACGTGCAGAGGCATTGTAGGATTTGTAAAAAAACATAAAAAGCTGGAAGAAGGGAATTTGTAACTAAGACTAAAAACATTCAAAATGAACAGAGAAACTAGCAAAGTATGCCAGAAATAGATAACTGTGAAAAATCTTCCCCAAACTGAAGGCAGAATAGAAATATCAACGGTACACTCAGAGCTCTAAACCGCGCCTAAAACTAGCGGGGTGAACGTCAAAAGAAACTGGTATAATATCGAGACAATCCTGATCCATATTACGGCTTGCCGCCTAAAAAATTCAGTACTAAATTAGAATAGACTGCACCTGATTGTTGTCCTTCATCTAGCCATTTGGGAGTTTGGGATGTTTGGCTTGTCCATCGTCGGGTAACAGGAACGCTTTCCACGGGCAAAACAGGTCCCGACACTGGGTCGTCGAGAAGGCGAAAATCAAAACAGGAACGTTTGACATGAGGCTGGGGTTGCATATGTGAAGTTGAGGTGGACGCCGGCGTTCCCACTGGCGAGGATCTGTTTTTGAGTGGTCTTCTTCTTCTTACGGGCCTAGTACGCTACACGGCCGCAAAATTCTGCACTGTGGATCCTTTAAAACTGGTTTTCGTTGGCCTTCTTCTTGAACTTACGAGGTTCGTTATACTTTAGTTTCTTAATTTCCTTCATCTGCTGCTCGGCCAAATATTCATTAGCGCGCTTGATTTGACCAACGGTTTCTGTTAACAAAACTTTAAACGAGTCCATTAACTGTTTGTTATTCTCCTCAATGAGATCGGACACTTCGTCTTTGCTGACGGATATAACGCAAGAAAGAGCCGATAAGAACGTTAAGAAAAACCAAGGAGAGGTTGGTTCGTAAGCCTAGATGACGAACACGTGATATACGCAACCTTATATACCCCCGATATGGCTACCCATGGTGCACCCGGCCTAGTACCCAGGCCCTGTTGTATCTCGTGCCGTCAAAATATTTATTTCTGCCTTCTTCGCGGGCTCATTCGTTCATTCTCTCCTTTTAGATATTAACGAGTGTACGACTAACGTTCATGACTGTGATCCCAATGCGTTCTGTAATAACACTGATGGATCTTATAACTGCACATACAGCCCGCGCGTACTTAAAATTCTGACCTGCAACCTGCAAATTAGACTCTCCGGTCAGCATCACACCTTCATGAATGCCTCCCCAATAAACCGGCTCAGTGCACTCGAATGTTCCCTGGAAACACAAAATGTCCCGTGACAACCGGTGACGTGACTCTGGATGCGGATACCGACCGGAAATGGCCGATATATACATTTAAAGAAAGAAAGACATATATATATATGTGTCAACCGGCTTTGCATGCCGCTAAGACTACGCGCGGCCCAGGCGCTGCTTGTGCGCTTCACGCACTCGATTTTGCAAGGAAT